>ML249625.1:0-39460 GCA_005239495.1 Nicotiana undulata | reverse complement strand
TATACACATACATAAGCATTTGCATTGAGTTGGGATCGTACGATGGTGAGTTAAGAAACGATAATGAAAATTGAAAGGTGAATAACTGAGACAACAATCTAAGATAATCACAGATAATGAGAAGGAAAAAATAAGTGATACATATGATCAGTTTACAAAGAAAGGTTATGTTTAAGATCAATTACATGGTTGTTGATTACATGTCCTTACTTGATGTAATTTTTTTCTCACATGATTTATTGCTCAGCATGTACCTTATTTATTTATTTATGTACTGGACCTTAGTGAGTATGTATTCTACCTCTCGTCACTACTCTTTACTAGATTAGACTGGATACTCACTGGGTACATATTTGTTTATATGTACTCATGCTGCACTTTTTTTTTTTTTTGTGCACTTGATTGTGCAGGTCTTGAGGCTAGCCCGTCTGGTCGTCTGCCTGCTGATAGATACTGACCGCGATGTCACTCCATACAGTGAGCTGTCTTCTTAGCGTCATCCTGACAACACCTCTGGAGCCTTCTAGTTTCATTTTGCTCAGTCTTTTGTTTCAGGCTGCGGCTTGTATTTTTGTATATATATTTCAGTTGCTGTATCTATGTAGCCGCCCGTTGACACTGTGACACTAGTCCTGGCACACACTTGTTATAATTATGTTGGGTTTCGGGGTTGTATATATTTGGCCTAGCTGTAGTTCAGCTTGTTTTTACGGCCTTACCCCATACCGTTGATTATATTCCGCACTTTTATTGTTATAGTTGTACATTGGCTTGCCTAACCTCGCCGTTAGGTGCCATCACGACCTGGACCGGTTTTGGGTCGTGACAATAGGGAGCCTAACAGTAGGCCCAAGTCTTTAGATCCAAACATGCCATATGCCATGACCCTTTGTAACCCAGGTGTGTCAGAGTTCCTAAGGATCTCAGAGGATCCCAGGCAGTGCTCTCACCCAAGTTCTCTAGCTAGGAAGGAGTAAGTGCAGTGTGGAGTGCTAGCCTTGTGTGTCAGAGTTCAATGGGTACTCGAATGGTCCCCAAGGCAGTGCTCACACGAAGGGGGATAAACTTAGAGACTAATAGTAGTGACATGTGCTTATAGTCTTAAAAGAGTTGAGTTTGAAAAGTAGTTTTTGAAATAACTATTTTGGAAATAGCTTCATAGAATAACATGAAAGTTTGTTTTATGACAACTAGTTTGAAGAGGAAAGAAACATGACAATCAGCAATTCAAAACATACATAGTTCAGGGAATGAACACAAACAGGGATAGGGGGGAACTGGGGATAAATAAGCCACGTAGTGGAAACAGACTTGCACACAAGTAGAACTCACAGTAGGGTTACAAGATTTAAACAGTCCTAACATAGTTATCACATAGTGTTCATGCCAGTAATCCAACAACATTAGATTGAGAGGGTGTCAGACAGAGTCACAAATTAGGTCCAAGATTAGGATTACATAATAGCTAGGTATTATAGGTGCATGCTTATAATGATAGGTGTTAGGGGTTGAGCCAGATTCATAATGAAAACATATAGGAGCAGTACTAGACATGCTGAAATGAAGGTGAAGGGAAGTCACTACAACAAATAAATATGCTAGTTTCATAGGAATTAGGCAAAATCTTAATGAATCACATCAGGAAAAAAATAGACATATTAGACTAAGGGGAGAGGGAAATCACATAGACATGCTAGTTACAAGGTAAACAGTAGAACCATAAGTAGAAGCACAAAAGGAATAACAGAAATCTTAATAAGAACTGAAACATGTTGTTTTGGGTACTGTAACCTTAAACTAGAAACATACCAGTCAAGAGTGAGAATAGAACATCAATGTGTAGAGAAGTAGAGCAATAGGAAAATGGTATGCAGAGCAAGAACAACAATAGTTACTCAGTCTTGGCCTTCAGCCGACTGAGTAGTCAGTAACTAATACGAGAAACAAGAGAGAATGTGTATGAAAGCAAGGGAGAATTCAGAACAATATGAGTGTGCTCTGTGTGTATGTGTTCGTATGTATGTCTTAGTATCTGTTATGCCAAAGGCAGTAGAGTATTTATAATGCTGAAAACGAGTAAAGAAAATAAGTTAAGGAGTACTAGTCTAACACAACTATGGAAATAATACTCAATCAATATCAATTAAAGGATCTGGTGTGATGACCCAAAACGTCATCCTAGTGTAATTCTAGCTAAATCTGTGTTCCGAAGCCCAAAAACCTCCGTTAATATACCTCGATATGCGTGCGCAGCCCGGGCGTGTAGCCGGGAAGTCTTTATATTGAAATTGAAGGAAAAATAGGATTTGTGATATTCAAATGAATAAAGTTGACTTTGGTCAACATTTTTGGTAAACGGACCCGGACCCGTGATGTGACGGTCCCAGAGGGTCCGTAGGAAAATATGGGACTTGGGCGTATGCCCAGAATCTAATTCCGAGGTACCAAGCCCGAAAAGTAAATTTTTTTTAAAAATCGTTTTCTGAAAATAATCAAGGAATTTGAAAATGAATAATTGTGTGAAAATCATGTTACCGGGCCCGTATTACGGTTCCGGAGCCCGGGACATGTTTATTATGTATTATTTGCCCTATCTGTGAAATTTGGTGTAAAACGGACTTGATTTGATTGGTTTCGGATCCGAATGAGGGAAAATTTGGAGTTAATGAAGTTCTGAGATTTTTGAAGAATTTGAATTTTGGCTTGAAAGGTGATTTTATGTTCCCGAGGTACAAATGAAATTCTGAGACCGGGAATAGTTCTATCGTGTCATTTATAACTTTTCTGCAAAATTTGAAGTCATTCCGAGCAGTTTAGGTCGGTTCGGCGCATTGAACCGAATTCTAGAATTTCAAAGTTCTTAAGTTTGGTTAATTTGGTTTTGAGGTTTGATTCATTGTTTTTGATGATATTTTGATGATTTAAAAGCTTGAACAAATCCGTAGGATGTTTTGGGAGTCGTGTGTTTTTTTTGTTTTGAGCCCCGAGGGCTCTGGTGAGTTTCGGGTAGCTAACGGGGTGTGAAAAACATGAAAATCTGGTGTGATGTTGCAGGTTTCTAATATCTTGTGTGATACCCTTCGCGAACGCGGCCAAGGGCACGCGAACGCGAAGGGTAAATAGTGTGGCTTGGGTTTTTGTTCTACCTGAACTCAGGGGTACGGGCGCGAACGCGGAGCTATGGAGGGGCTGCTCTACGCGAACGCGACGCCCCTCTCGCGAACGCGTAGTGATATGGGGTGGGGTCTTGGGGTCAGGTAGGTTGTTCTTCGTGAACGCGGGCAAGGGCACGCGAAAAAGGAGGGTTAGGGGGTCAGACTTACGCGAACGCGGCTCTGGTTCCGCGAACGCATAGGTCTCAGCTGTCAAGCCTTCGCGAACGCGGCCAATGGCTCGCGAACGCGAAACGTAAATACACCCAGTGATTTTAATAACCCCAAAAACAGACCCATTACGGGTCACTCCCATTTTTCACTCCCCCCTTCTTCCTCAAACCCACCCATAAACGAAAATCAAGCTCCCCAACTGCCATAACTCCATAGGTAAGTGCTCTTGACCTCGTTTCCTCTTAATTTATTCAATTAATCACTAGATTTTAGGCCTAAAAACATGGAAATTAAGGTAGGAAATTAGGGATTTTAGGTAGAGTTGGTTTTTTTAGAATTTTGAATAATTCAACCTCAATTTGGGGTCGAATCTTAAAACAAATCATATATTCTAACTCGTGGGGTTATGGGTGATCGGGTTTTGGTCCGAGCCTCGTTATTTATACCAAGCAGGCCCCGGGTCAAATTTTGGAATCTTAGGAAGAATGCTTTGAAATAAACAATTAGGCTATGACTTTGATTTATTGAGCCATTATTTATATACCTGGGTTGATTATGTCTAGATAACACCGTTCCGGAGTCGGATTCTAAAGGAAAGGCTGTGATCGAGGCTTGACTTGCAGTTTTTGGAACTTAGGTAAGTGTTTGGCTTAACCTCAGCTTGAGGGATTAGGTATAGAGTATTTTTTGCTATGTGTAACTCATGTCCAACGTATAGGCGTGGTGACGAGTGCCTATGCGTTGCAGTCAAGCATGTCCGTGAGTCATTTGCGATGAAATTTACTGTGTTCTTGATATTCTCCGCACTATGAGTAGTTGATGAGTTAAAAATGATACCTTGATGTGGTTAATGACGTGGGAAAGTTATTGAGTTACCTGTGTCAGTCGAGGCTTACACCGTTGAAATTATATTTTCAATGCGAGGTTGGTTATAGCTGAGACCCTTGTCGGGCATTGTTGAGTTTGTAATTGATAGGTGCTCCTTGCTGGGACAATAGAATTGTATTGATTATGTCTGTGCACTTGAGAATTCGTAATGTTGACTTTCACATTATTGTTGCTTTGTTTTATTATTTGTCGCACGAGGGGACATCTCGTGCTGACTATTTGTGAGTTTATGCACGAGGGGACATTCTGTGCTGAGTGTTATTATATATGCACCAGGGGACATTCCGTGCCGAGTGATTGTGAGATTATGCAGGAGGGGACATTCCGTGCCGAGTGTTATTATATATGCAGGAGGGGAAATTCCGTGCCGAATGATTGTGAGGTTATGCACAAGGGGACATTCCGTGCTGAGTGTTATTATATATGCACGAGAGGACATTATGTGCCGAGTGATTGTGAGGTTATGCACGAGGGGACATTCCGTGCCGAGTGTTATTATATATGCACGAGAGGACATTATGTGCCGAGTGATTGTGAGGTTATGCACGAGGGGACATTCCGTGCCGAGTGTTATTATATATGCATGAGGGGACATTCCGTGCTGAGTGATTGTGAGGTTATGCACGAGGGGACATTCCGTGCCGAGTGTTATTATATATGCATGAGGGGACATTCCGTGCTGAGTGATTGTGAGGTTATGCACGAGGGGACATGGCGTCCCTTTTTCTGTTCATTATCTGTTGACAAGTTAAATTTCTGCCTTATCTTTATGTTTTAGTTATTACTCTGTTCTATTGTGCTGGCATTTTTGTTGCCCCTATTACCCCAGTATGTTCTCCCCGTATCTGTTTTAATTGCTTATTTCTGTTTCCATCTTTCCTGTTATGATATAAAACTGTACAGGTACATATGTTTTTGTTGGTCCTAGCCTCGTCACTACTTCGCCGAGGTTAGGCTCGACACTTACTCAGTACATGGGGTCGGTTGTACTGATGCTACACCTGCACTTCTTTATGTTGTGCAGACTACGCAGCCGGACCCGGTGATCACTGACGATCGGAGCATCTCATCAGTCACACAGGAGACTTCGAGGTGGACCCGCAGACGTTTTTGGGCCTTGACGTCACCTTCTACTTTCCACTTTCAGCTCTGTCTTACTTTGTATTTCAAAGACAGTCCTATGTATTTATTTTCAGACCTTTTGTTTGTAGTAATCTCTTAGATAGTCCGTGAGTACGTGACACCAGTTCTGGGAATTTGTATATGGGTTTTATTTCGAAAAGTGTTATGTTGTATGTAGGTTATTTTGTTAAATTTCATTGTGGGCCATCGGTGGCTTAGATATCCTGTTCGTTTTAGTTGTTAATGAGTTTTATTTAGTTCAAACGTTGGCTTGTCTATCGGGTTCAACGTTAGACGCAATCATGGCCCGAATNATTCTATCATTGATGATTGAACTTGCCTACTCTTGTCCACTCACTAATCTCGACAACATGCGAAGCGTCTACGACCGGACAAGAGATGAAGCCCCAATGACAGCTACGATCGAGGGAAGAGACGGAAGCAAAGAGCAGTCTAAAACTCGAACATCAGCACTTATTGTACAATCTCAAATGGATCTAGATGCGGAGGTTTTAGCTCAGTCAGTATATGTGGACTAGATCAGATTCCGGAAGGATTTATAGCTACTCCATGGTTGCAGGATGCACTAGTCCGTTTATTGAGGTTGGACAAGTTACCAAACAAGTTCCACTCCATTTCAGTGGTATAATTTTTGAAGACCCACAGGATTTTCTTGACCGCCTCTATGAGGTATTGCACACCATGGGAATAAGTGCAAAGCAACATGATTGATTTATATGAGCTGTGGAGTTTAACATCGTGGTTTATCAGGTATTGTGACCTATGACGTGTGCCACGTGGGGAGACCCACTGTCAAGGAATAGATTGAGAGGTCACGTGTCATATCGATTTTGGTTTGGAATGTACAAGGACGGGGATTTTTGCAAGAGATAAAGCTGGGAATTTCAGTATGTCTACCTCCTTAGTAACCCTATACCTCAGTATCAAAGGAGTTATTCAAACAACTTGAAGCCTACAAAAGTCTACTCAGCGTGGAAGTCACGGCTGTGTCGGGTCATAAGACGGTATCAGAGTAGGCCATCAGGTTCGATAAGTTAACCCGTCATACTCTTATGTTGGTTCGTATAGCCAGAGGGAGAGTACCCAGACTCATTAAAGGACTCAAAAATGATTGTAAATTTTGGACGACTCAGGGCAGGATGATACCTTATGTCTTCTAGTGGTAGAAATTTCCCTAGACTTGGGAGAGTCATATTTCATCAGAGCACTCAGGCTACGTGCCCCATTGCAGCTACAACTCAACTACGTGACCGCCTAGGGAAAAAGGAATCGGAATGTCGAAAGTGGAGGTTAGATTCTTAGAGGTGGGGACCCAGTCTGTTGGTATATTTTTTATGGTATGGATGAGGCCGTTACATTAAAAGAATAATCTCTAATTATTATAAAGTGAAGATTTTCTGAACTTAATTCAGTTATGCTTAACTAATAAAAATTCTTCTAATATGCTCCTTTTTCGGTTGAGCTTCGTAACTCAAAAAGCCACTTATGTGGATACTTGTATTGAGAAGTTCTATGGAGATAACTGTATCTATCATTACGTGTTGTAATTTTGTTTAACGGAAAATATTTTAATGAAGGAAATGGAATGTTTCGATTGGAACGATATGCATATTGCTTGTTATTCATAATTGAGGACGAGATCCTCGCGCGTCATTATGATTTGGTATATTTTAGCAGGGCTACGCGCCGCGGTGGAAGTTATGTAAAGATGAGATCCTTTTGATGAAAATTCTTGTGTTTAAATTCTACCTTGTGAATTTAATTTTGTTTCGTTTTTACTTTAGTACTGGTACAGAGTCATGCTTGTTAAACTTATTAATTATGTACAAAATAAGAATAAGAATAATAATATTAATAGATAAATAAATAAATAAATAAATAAACTAATTAACCATCTGTGCGCCATTTGCTAATTTCGTGCTAAAATTATGGAACCTTAACTTACAAGGTAGGTGCCCGCCCCGAGTGGCGTTAGATGAGGCACGTTATTTTGGGTAATTACGAGGTCTTCAGGCATCGTATCCCGATACCAGCATTGTGAAGGTATTCGAGGAACATTTACGGGCTTTGTTGGGTAAAGACTTCGTTATGGCCTAGTGTTTCTCCTTGGGGTGCTCCAGAGTTGTTTGTTAAGAAGTAAGATGGCTCAAAGAAGATGTGTATTGGCTACCGGCAAATTGAGCAAGGTTACTATTGAGAATAAGTGTCAAGTGTCGAGGATGTCGAGTTAGGTGATCGACTTCAGGGGGGCTACGTTGTTCGCCAAGATTGACTTGAGATCTGGTTATCATCAGCTGGGGATTTGGGATTCTGATGTGCCTAAGACAGCTTTTCGCACTCCTTATGGGCATTATGAGTTCTTGGTCACGTCATTCGGGTTAACCAATGCCCCCGCTGCTTTTTTGGAGTTGGTGAATCGGGTATTCAGGCCTTATCTGGACTCCTTTGTGATCGTGTTTATAGATGATATTTTGATATACTCTCGCAGCCGAGAGGAGCATGAGCAGCACCTTAGAGTCGTCCTCAAGACTCTGAGAGATCGGCAGTTGTATGCCAAGTTTTCTAAGTGTGAGTTCTGGTTGAGTTCTGTGGCATTCTTGGGCCACGTGGTATCGGCAGAGGGAATTCAGGTGGATCCGAAGAAAGTTTCAGCAGTTAGAGATTGGCGTAGGCACACTTCAGCCACAGAGATTCAGAGTTTCTTGGGCCTAGCAGGCTATTATCGCCGGTTCGTGGAGGGGTTTTCAGCTACAGCCCCTACGACCAAGTTGACGCTGTAGAGTGTTCAGTTCAGATGGTCGGAGGAATGTGAAGCGAGCTTTCAGAAGCTCAAGACAGCATTGACCACAGCACCAGTGTTGGTATTGCCCACAGGTTCAGGTTCTTATACCGTGTATTGTGATGCTTCGAGAGTTGGGCTTGGTGCAGTGTTGATGCAGGATGGGAAGGTTATAGCCTATGCTTCACGTCAGTTGAAGATTCATGAAAAGAACTATCCAGTCCATGATTTGGAGCTTGCAGCTATTGTTCATGCCTTGAAGATTTGGAGGCACTATTTGTATGGGGTACCGTGTGAGGTATTCACTGATCACAAGAGCTTGCAATACTTGTTTAAGAAAAAGGAGTTGAATATGAGGCAGAGGAGGTAGTTAGAGTTGCTGAAAGATTATGACATTACTATTCTCTATCATCCGGGAAAGGCCAATGTGGTGGCCGATGCCTTGAGCCGGAAGTCAGTCAGCATGGGCAGTTTTGCTTATCTATCAGTTGGAGAGCGACCTTTGGCTTTGGATGTTCAGGTGTTAGCCAATCGATTTGTTAGATTGGAGGTTTCTGAGGGTGGCAGTGTGTTGGCCCATACCGTCGCTCGTTCTTCATTGTATGATCGCATTGGCGCCAGGCAGTATGAGGATAGTCATTTGTGTGCTCTTAGGGATGCGGTTCGGCACCGACGTGCCAAGCAAGTCACAGTTGATGCCGAGGGAGTCTTGAGATTGCAGGGTCGCATATGTGTTCCTGATGTTGATGGCATTCGTGAGTTAATATTGCAGGAGGCCCATAGTTCCCAGTATTCCATTCATCCGGGCGGCGCGAAGATGTACCAGGACTTGCGGCAGCATTATTGGTGGCGTAGAATGAAGAAGGACATTGTGGCTTATGTGGCTCGGTGCTTGAATTGTCAGCAGATTAAATATGAGCACCAGAGACCTGGTGGTTTGATGCAGCAGATTCAGCTTCCCGAGTGGAAGTGGGAGCGTATCACGATGGATTTTTTTAGTTGGACTCCCACGGACTCCGAAGTTGGTTGATGTAGTATGGGTTGTTGTAGATAGGCTGACCAATCAGCACATTTTAATTCCGGTGGCGGTTTAATCTTCAGCGGAGAAGTTAGCTCAGATCTATATGAGAGAGATTGTCCGATTGCACGGTGTGCCCTTATCTATCATATCAGACCGAGGTACGCAAATTACCTCCTATTTCTGGAGAGTATTTCAACGAGAGTGGGGCACACAGATCGAGTTTAGCACATCATTTCATCCCCAGACGGATGGGAAGTCCGAGCGTACTATTCAAATTTTAGAGGATATGTTGCGGGCTTGCGTTATTGATTTTGGTAGTTCATGGGATCAGTTCTTGCCTTTAGCAGAGTTTGCCTACAACAACAGTTACCAGTCGAGCATTCAGATGGCTCTGTATGAGGCATTGTATGGTAGGCGATGTTGGTGTCCAGTCGGATGGTTTGAGCCCGGGGAGGCTAGATTGTTGGGTTAAGAGTTAGTCCCGGATACCTTGGATAAGGTAAAGATTATTCAGGATAGGCTTCGTACAGCATAGTCCAGACAAAAGAGCTATGCAGATCGTAGTGTTCGGGATTTGGCTTTCGTAGTGAGGGACCAGGTGTTCCTTCGAGTGTCGCCTATGAAGGGCGTGATGAGATTCGGAAAGAAGGGAAAGTTGGGCCCTAGGAATATTGGTCCATTTGAGATATTGGACAGGGTAGGAGAGGTGGCCTATAGACTTGCCTTGCCATCGCATTTATCAGCAGTGCATCCAGTGTTTCACGTATCTATGCTCCGGAGGTATATTGCAGATCCATCTCACGTTCTTGACTTCAGCGATGTCCAATTGGACATGGATCTAACTTATGAGGAGGAGCTAGTAGCCATGTTAGATAGGAAGGTTTGGCAGTTGAGGTCGAAGAGTTATCCTTTGGTCCGTGTTCAGTAGAGGGGTCAGCCTGCCGAGGCAGCTACTTGGGAGTCCGAGTCCGACATGAGGAGTCGTTACCCCCATCTTTTCTCAGACTCAGGTACTTTTCTATGTCCGTTCGAGGACGAACGTTTGTTTTAGAGGTGGAGATTGTGATGACCCAAAAGGTCATCCTAGTGTAATTCTAGCTAAATGAATAAAGTTGACTTTGGTCAACATTTTTGGTAAACGGACCCGGACCCGTGATGTGACGGTCCCGGAGGGTCCGTAGGAAAATATGGGACTTGGGCGTATGCCCGGAATCGAATTCCGAGGTCCCAAGCCCGAGAAATGAATTTTAAAAAAAAATTGTTTTCTAAAAATAATCAAGGAATTTGAAAATGAATAATTGTGTGAAAACCGTGTTACCGAACGCAGGGGTACGGGCACAGGGGTACGGGCGCAAACGCGGAGCAATAGGGGGGCTGCTCTACGCGAACGCGACGCCCCTCTCGCGAACGCGTAGTGTTATGGGGTGGGGTCAGGGGGTCAGGTAGGTTGTTCATCGCGAACGCGGGCAGTGGCATGCTAACGCGGAGGGTTAGGGGGTCAGACCTACGCGAACGCGGCCCTGGTTCCGCGAACGCATAGGTCCCAACTGCCAAGCCTTCGCGAACGCGGCCAGTGGCTCGCGAACGCGAAGGGTAAATACACCCAGTGATTTTAATAACCCAAAAAACAGACCCATTACGGGTCACTCCCATTTTTCACTCCCCCCTTCTTCCTTAAACCCACCCACAAACGAAAATATAACTCCATAGGTAAGTGCTCTTGACCTCGTTTCCTCTTAATTTATTCAATTAATCACTAGATTTTAGGCCTAAAAACATGGAAATTAAGGTAGGAAATTAGGGATTTTAGGTAGAGTTGGTTTTTTTAGAATTTTGAATAATTCAACCTCAATTTGGGGTCGAATCTTAAAACAAATCATATATTCTAACTCGTGGGGTTATGGGTGATCGGGTTTTGGTCCGAGCCTCGTTATTTGGACCAAGCGGGCCCCGGGTAAAATTTTGGAATCTTAGGAAGAATGCTTTTGAAATAAACAATTAGGCTATGGGTTTGATTTATTGAGCCATTATTGATATACCTGGGTTGATTATGTCTAGATAACACTGTTCCGGAGTCGGATTCTAAAGGAAAGGCTATGATCGAGGCTTGACTTGCAGTTTTTGGAGCCAAGGTAAGTGTTTGGCTTAACCTCAGCTTGAGGGATTAGGTATAGAGTCTTATTTGCTATGTGTAACTCATGTCCAACGTATAGGCGTGGTGACGAGTGCCTATGCGTTGCGGTCAAGCATGCCCATGAGTCATTTGCGATGAAATTTACTGTGTTCTTGATATTCTCCGCACTATGAGTAGTTGATGAGCTAAAAATGATACCTTGATGTGGTTCATGACGTGGGAAAGTTATTGAGTTACCCGTGTCAGTCGAGGCTTACACCGTTGAAATTATATTTTCGATGGGAGGTTGTTTATAGCTGAGACCCTTGTCTAGCATTGTTGAGTTTGTAATTGATGGGTGCTCCTTGCTGGGACAATAGAATTGTATTGATTATTTCTGTGCACTTGAGAATTCGTAATGTTGACTTTCACATTATTGTTGCTTTGTTTTATTATATGTCGCACAAGGGGACATGACGTGCTGACTATTTGTGAGTTTATGCACGAGTGGACATTCCGTGCTGAGTGTTATTATATATGCACGAGGGGACATTCCGTCCCGAGTGATTGTGAGGTTATGCACGAGGGGACATTCCGTGCTGAGTGTTATTATACATGCACGAGGGGACATTCCGTGCCGAGTGATACTGAGGTTATGCACGAGGGGACATTCCATGCCGAGTGTTATTATATATGCACGAGGGGACATTCTGTGCCGAGTGATTGTGAGGTTATGCACGAGGGGACATGCCTTGCCTTTTTCTGTTCATTATCTATTGAGAAGTTAAATATCTGCCTTGTCTTTACATTTCAGTTATTACTCTGTTCTACTGTGCTGGCATTTTTGTTGCCCTTATTACCCCAGCATGTTCTCCCCGTATCTGTTTTACTTGCTTATTTATGTTGCCATCTTTCCTTTTATCATATAAAACTGTATAGGTACATATGTTGTTGTTGGTCCTAGCCTCGTCACTACTTCGCCGAGGTTAGGCTCGACACTTACTCAGTACATGGGGTCGGTTGTACTGATGCTACACCTGCACTTCTTTATGTTGTGCAGACTACGCAGCCGGACCCGGTGATCACTGACGATCGGAGCATCTCATCAGTCACACAGGAGACTTCGAGGTGGACCCGCAGAAGTTCGTGGGCCTTGTCGTCACCTTCTACTTTCCACTTTCAGCGCTGTCTTACTTTGTATTTCAAAGACAGTCCTATGTATTTATTTTCAGACCTTTTGTTTGTAGTAATCTCTTAGATAGTCCGTGAGTACGTGACACCAGTTCTGGGAATTTGTAAATGGGTTTTATTTCGAGAAGTGCTATGTTGTATGTAGGTTATTTTGTTAGATTTGTTTGTGGGTCATCGGTGCCTTAGATATCCTGTTCGTTTTAGTTGTTAATGAGTTTTATTGAGTTCAAACATTGGCTTGTCTAGCGGGTTCAACGTTAGACGCAGTCATGGCCCGAAGGTGGGATTCGGGTCGTGACATCTGGACTCCCTTAATTAGGGAGTCAAGTTCAAACGGGACAATCATAGTTAAATAGGGGAAAGGAATCAATTTATAAGACTAATTATACTATAATAGGGATAGTAAAATCATGTAGCATACAATAAAGGCCAAGTACATAGCACATAATTGAGGAAAGTAAACTAATAGAATATTCATAAGGCAAAGTAGGGTTTTAATTCTAAAAATTAGTCGAGGGAATCTTGAATGCAATTAAAATCACAGGGAATCAAGCATAATCAAGGAAAGTATCACATAAGTAAGGAAACATTTTGCAAAATCAGTACAGAATAGACAAAGTCATAGGTTCGAAGAAATATCACAGCTATGCAAAGAGACACACAGAGTCAGTAGAGAGCATCAGAAAATAATCACTAAACCAATAATCAGACTTGATAAACAACAGAATAGCACAGAAAATCAGTGAAACCCTAAGCAAGAGGAATAGTAGAGATTCAGAAACCCCAACCACGAATTAGAGTAAGAAGCATAGAGCACATAGAGAGTCCAGAAGTAGCATACAGATATGGCAAACATAGCAAACAAGATGAACTAAAACCCTAAAAATTGGGGTTTTCAGTAAAAGCTTTGAATAAATCATGTTACAGAGAAAATCATAGAATAACAATAAAGCAGAAGTAAAAAAATCATTTTTGAAAGGGGTTTGTGAAACCCTAGTTTTAAAATTGAAAGATCGTTTAAAAATGAAAGTTTTCAAAGAAAACATAGAAAGAAGCTTCGTAATACTGTAGATCTAAAGTAAATCTAGGATAAATCAAAATACATAGGGTTAGGGTTTCGTGGAACTCATAGAAGTAGGAAGAACCTCAAAGATGGCACCGACTTAAGCCGAAATAGGTCGTAAACCTTACTCAGACGGCCGGGGAGGCCGGAAAGTGGCATGGACCATGGGAGATGAGTTGGACCGCTCCAGGTTTGCCTGAGAGCCCCAGAGTATCATTGGACCGGTGCAAAGTGGGTAGGTAGCCTGGAGATGGTGAAGGACCATATTTTCCGGTGAGAGAACCGGCTGGAGAAGCTGAACAGAACCCATCGGAGGAGAGAAGTCAAGGAGACTTCTAGGGAGAGTTAGAGTGTAACATAGTGGGGTAGAGAGAGACGGGGTCTTGGGAAATGAGGGGTCGATGGGGGGGTTTGGTTGAGTTAATTATGGAAATAGGGTTCTGGCCGGTGATCTAATTTGATCAACGACTCAAATTAATTAGAGGGGTTGGGCCGGGTAGGATAATTTAGTTGGGCTGGGTCGTTGGGTTGGTTAATGTTTGGGTTAAAAATGGCTGCAATTTAAATAAAAATGGCCAAATGTTAAATACCCAATTAAAAGTAGATAAATATTTTATAAAAATGGCATAATTAAAAAAAATGAAATTGAGGCTAAATAGACTAAATTAAAATGAGTAATTAGTATTTAAAATATAAATGACTAATTATTGAGTAAATAAGCATAGAAAGAAGTAATTAGGCTATACTTGCAAAGTTATTGCAGTTATAGTCAGATGGTGCCGATTTCGCTAATTTGTGAAATGAATTTGGTCTTAATAGGACTAAAATGATATATTAAATCACGAAATGTTTTTTTTAAATCATTTTTAATACAATTTATAATCAATTATTAGAGATAAAGCTACTAGATAAATTAGAATAAATTAATAAAAATGTGGAAAATTATAGAAAAACACCAGTTATTATAGAAACTGATTTTGAAGGTACATATGCAAGTTCAAAATAATTTTGAGGAAAAATTGGGTATCAACAGTCGCAGACCAGTGTGAGGAAGAAACCCCGTGTCCCCAACCCTTATTATCAAATGTATCAAACATGGTCGCTAGTGACATGATTAAAAATGGGTACAAGCCTGGAAAAAGGATCGGGGTATCTTTGCAAGGCATTGCAGAACCTATTACTTTTCCTGCTAGTGAGAAGTTCCTCGGCATAGGGTTTCAAGCTACTCCCGCTGATGAAAAATTGGCTGAGAAGCGTTAGAGAGATGGTTGGGTGTTGCCTCAGCTAATCCCGCACATCACCGAATCATTCGTCAAGCCAAAGTACATAGAGGAAGAGGGAGAGGCCTTCACGGCCAAAGAAATTGAAGAGATCTGTGAGGCAATGAGACAAATAATGTATAAGGCTCACATGGTTCAGCCGGGTGAAGGCTCAAGCACTGCTGAGGTGAAATATATGGGGCTCGATGCCAAGCTGCAAAATTGGAAAGGTACTTCATTCACACTCAGGCGGGAATTCCGGTAGTTAAGTCTTGCCATCTTTTCTGCATTCCGAGTTATTTCAGGGTGTACCTCGAGTGCTTTTAGTTTATTGTCTTTTAAATTCCGATGTAATCCCTCCTATCTTCAAAATTCAATGAAATGAAATTAATATTTCATCGTCTATAAATCTTTTCTTTATTTTTCCTGATTTTTGTTATTCTTATCTCTCTTTTCAGTTCTAATAATGCGGACTTAAATAACATGACATGCTTGCGGACTTCATGCCCAGATCTTAATATGCTGTCTTACCATGAAATAATGAATCAAGAACCGGAATATGATGAAGATGAGGCTTTTAGGGAAATAAATCGAGAACTGGAACAATTCGAGAATAAGCCTAAGCCAAACTTAAATGAAATCGAGCCGGTTAATTTGGGTAGTTCGGAAGAGGTTCAAGAAACCATGATAAGTATTCACGCTGATGAAAGAACTAGGGACGCATTGACCCAACTTTTGTTCGAATTCAAAGATGTGTTTGCCTGGTCCTATGATAACATGCCCGGTCTGAGTGTTGATTTAGTGGTGCAAAAATTGCCAATTTACCCCGTTCATCCACCTGTCCAACAAAAACAGAGAAACTTTGACATCAGTGACAAGATCAAATAAGAGGTCACTAAACAGTTAAAAGATTGAGTGATCCGAGTAGTCCAATACACCACGTGGCTGGCTAATGTGGTCCCAGTGCTGAAGAAAGACGGGAAAGTCCGAGTGTGTGTTGATTATCAGGATTTGAACAAAGCAAGCCCCAAAGATCACTTTCCATTGCCAAACATCCACATTCCGGTTGACAATTGTGCCAAACATGAGATTCAGTCTTTCGTAGATTGTTACGCTGGGTATCACCAGGTTCTCATGGATGAAAAAGATGCAGAAAAGACGGCTTTCACATCACCTTGGGGTACTTACTGTTACTGTCACGACCCAAATTCCTAACCTTAGGGATCGTGATAGCGCCTAACACAACACTTGCTAGGCAAGCCAATGTTAGAAGTCGATTACTAATTTCCTTAATTAATTACTTAGGCATAAATAAATAAATTCAAAATGAATTTACCTAAAATAATTCCCAACAACATTAAAATAAAATAATAATAATAACCAACTAAATGAAACGAACCACGAACTAATTATATAAATAACTCTAAGACTACCCCAGGGTCTGGTGTCACAATCCACGAACTACTAAAGAATACTACAAATAATGGATGAAAGAAATAGTGTAACTGTTCTGAATAATATAAAACAGTGTATGTAAAAATAGGGGAAGACTCTCGGAATCTACGAACGCCGACAGATGTACCTCGTGTCTCCAAATGAATTAATATACGCTCTAAATATCTCTACTGATGGTCAGCACCTAGATCTGCACAAAAGAGTGCAGAGTGTAGTATCAGTACAACCGACCCATGTACTGAGTAAGTGCTGAGCCTAACCTCGGCGAAGTAGTGACGAGGCTAAGTCGGGCTTCAACAATATAATCTTTAACAACAATTAATAATGAGCACGAAAGAAATCTAAAGAGATAGATAATTAAGTGTTGCAACCAAGTAAAATAAAATAACTCAGCTATAACCAATTCTCAAATATCTCTTCAGATTTCCAACTTTAACTTTAAATAAAAATAGTACTAAAATATTTAAAGAGTAGTAGAATAAACATTTTAGCTTTTCAAAACTTTGATTCTCTTTTTCTTGAAAAATCAGTAAAATATAAATGTAAATGTCCTCCCTTATCACTCCTTGTTGCGGCGTGCAACCCGCTCCCACCTGTCCTCCCTTATTGCTCCTCCCTAAAATATCTCCCTTATTACTCCTGTTGCGGCGTGCAACCCGATCCCACCTGTCCTCCCTTATCACTCCTTGTTGCGGCGTGCAACCCGCTCCCACTAGACATATCATATCAGTTTATTCAAAATTTTCACAAAACAGGCCAAGCCTTTCACAATACTTTTGTTTCAACAATTATAAATAATAAACTGCAGTTTTCTCATGACTTCATCAATAACCTCTCAACCATGAAACCAACAACAGTATCAAAATATATACACATTTATTCCATAAAGACAATATCAAACCTCTAAGCCATATTTATATCACGAGGGAACCAACTCAAACAACCAATACTCTTTCCAAACAGTCACAACAATAACTAACAACAATTCAACAAGACCAAATAGTCATAGAAACAATAATGAACATGTTACAGTTAAGACAATGATCAAATAAGTGGAGCACGGGAAAGGGGATCATATTTTTAGCAAACACTTTGGGTGGTGCATAGATACTCGTCACCACACCTATACACCACGCCCACGCAATTCACATAACAAACAAGTGGGGAGTCCTATTGTCACGACCCAAAACCTATGGGTTGTGATGGCGCCGGACACCACTGTCAGGCAAGCCAACCCCTTCATCAGTTGAAATACCATCCTGTTTAACAATTTCGGAATCGTTGCCTTTATTGCTTTTCATAATCAATAAATAAACTTTTGTAAATTAAACACGATAGTAAATCCATTTAATTCAATAAAACAAGACTCAACCCATCCCCAGAACCCGGTGACACAAGTACATGAGCAGTTTCTAAGAATTTATACAATTATACAACTCTTGTCCGAGAAATAGATGGGACAAAAGCAATAGAGATACAATGTAAATATATAGAAAGAAGGAGACTCTGTCAACTGCGGAACGCCTCCAGATGAATGCAGCCCGAGCAAGCCTCCAAATCAATCGCTGAACTATGAAGATACCTGTGCAACAAAAATGCACAGAAAGTGTAGCATGAGTACATATACATATATGTACCCAGTGAGTATCCCGCCTAACCTCGAAGAAGTAGTGACGAGAGGTCGACTTGACACTCACTAAGGTCCAACAATATAGATAGGACAGAATATACTGAAAGCAGTAGACATGTGAGGGCAGTTAAGCATCAAATATATATAAGGCACTGAAATCCAAATAAATTCTGAAAATAAGTAAATGAGTAATTTCCTTTCTTTAAATTTGTCGGTGCGTACGGCCTGCTCCCGTAAGTATACCTTTGAATACGCCGTCCCGCTCCCATAAATGTATCTTTAAACCCGCCGTGGCGTACGGCCCGCTCCCATAAATGTATTGTTAAATCCGCCGTGGCGTACGGCCAGATCCCATAAATGTATCTTTAAACCCGCCGTTGCGTACGGCCCGCTCCCATAAATGTATTGTTAAATCCGTCGTGGCGTACAGCCTGATCCGATAAATGTATCTTTGAACCCGCCGTGGCGTACAGCCCGGTCCCATAAATGTATTACAAATATAAGAGTGGGGGAAATCACACATCGCTCGCGGAATATAATTTGCGAAGCGGTCACATGCACACACAATATTCTTTCCTTTTTATAATACTTTCCATAAACAATTTCTTTCATACCACTTCCCGTAAAAATAATCCCTTTCATATTATTTTCCGTAAAACAATTCCTTTCATTTTATTTTTCGTAACACAATTCCTTTCATTTTATTTTCCGTAAAACAATTCCTTTCATTTTATTGTCAGTAAAACAATTCCTTTCATTATTATTTTCCGTAAAACAATTCCTTTTATATTATATAAACTCCATAAATGTCAGAGGAACAAAACCTACACATATAATCAGGGCTCATAACATATAGTTCATTACGAGTAGAAAATAGAGCATGATGTGGGGCCAACTACCCGGACATAGCAATAATAGCCGCTACGCACGGACTCTCGTCACTTGGTGCATACGTAGCGCCCACAAACAATTACACACATCACATAGAACACCTAATGGAACAATTCCCTCTTACAAGGTTAGAAAGGAGACTCACCTCGCTCCGAAGATCGATCACCGGCCTCCAAGCCTCTACGACGACAAAAATGGATGCGCAACGCTCCCAAACTATCCAAATAACGATAATTCAATGAAAATATACTCAATAGATCATAACCAATTCAAATTACAAAGTTCCTCAGCCCGGCTCAATGAAATGACCAGAATTCCCTCAGGCCGACGTGCCCGGACCTCAAAAATTCTTGAAGAAAATCCCTACCCGAAGATTTACTAATTCAATTACACATTTTACTCAATTATTCATGCTCAATTCGTGGCAAAAATCCAAATTTCCAAATTCTAGGTTTCTTCTAAATTTTTCACAATTTTTCCTAATTTTCATGTTCTAATCCATGTAATAATCTTGTATCTAACTTGAAATGAATAGGAGTAACTTACCTTAACGTAGATGACGAAAATTCTCCCTTGAAGCTCTCCAAAAATCGCCCATGGCTTTGAAAAATGAGAGAGAAATGCCAAAATCCCGTTTTAATGAACACTGCCCAGCACAGGCCTTCTCTTCGATTGTAGGAGAGCCATTGCGATCGCACACGCCACCCAGGACCCTCCTCCGCGATCGCACCAACAGACCTGCGGTCTCACAGGTCATCTCTAGTACCCTCACTCGCTCTCTTCTGCGAACACAGTAGCAGGCCTGCGATCGCACTGCTCTGCCTAGACCTTCTCCGCGATCGCACACCAAAATCTGCGATCGCATAGACCCAATCCACTGCCCCGCAATTCTTTCTCTGCGATCGCAAAGCAAAGGCTGCGATCTCATAGAACACCATCTACACCAGAAAACCAGCAACAACAATTCAACCCGAAATGCCCCGAAACCACCCCGAAACACACGAGGCCCTCGAGACCCCGTCCAAACACACGAATCAGTCCCATAACACCCCACGAACTCGCTCGAGGCTTCAAATCACATCAAACAACGCCGAAATCATGAATCGTACTAAAATCAACTCTATGAAGTTTGAAATTTCTAACTTTCACATCCGACGCCGAAACCTATCAAATCACGTCCGATTGATGTCAAATTTTGCACACCAGTCATATTCGACATTACGGACCTGCTCCAACTTCCGGAATTGCATTCCGACCCGGTATCAAAATTTCCATTTTCGGTCGAATTCTTCAAAAACCTTCAATTTTCTATCTTTAGCCAAATGACCTTAAATTGACTTCCGGATATCCGAATTCACTTACGATCGCGCTCCCAACTCCAGAATCACCATACGGAGCTATTCCCAGAATCAAAATCCCAAACGTACATCAACATCATTGAAATGTACTTCAAGTCAAACTTAGGAAATTTCCTTAAAATACTGACTTTCCACAATATGCGCTGAACTACTCCCGGGTTATCCAAAACCTGTTTCGGACATATGAACAATTCCGAAATCATCATACGAACCTGCTGGAACCTTCGGATCCTGATTCCGATGTCGTTAACTAAAAATCCCAGCCTTGCTCGATTTCTTAAACTTAAGACTTCTGAAATGAGAATTTTCCGTTAAATTCAACTCTAATCTTCCTGAATTTCAATTCCGACCATATGCACAAGTCAATATACTTGAAATGAAGCTGTTTGTGACTCCCAACTGCTGAACAACATGCTGGATCTCAAAACGACCAGTCGGGTTATTATATTCTCCCCCACTTAAACAGACGTTTGTCCTTGAACGTGCCAAGAACTGCCCCAGAATTATCTGAAATCACTGTTTAAGACCTCGTGAACCTGCCCGTGCTACCACAACCCAGTTGAGCACATAAGCTTAATCAAATATGAAGATATCCTCCTTTATTTATACAATAGGCTCCGAACTTAGTTCTAACATCTGAAATTCTCTGCCAGGCGTGATTCTAATATTTGAACACAGCATCAACTACCACACGAGGCACCAGAACACAACTGCGTGTTGCTGAATCAGCACCATACACCGCCTGATGCCTTATCTGACCACAATGATGCTCCTTGGAGCTTAATAGTCAAAGTTCTGTGACTTTTATGCTCTCAAAGCACCTTATAAGTTACATTCATACATTTTGCTATAACGCTGACGATATCACCATAACAAAGGAGATGTGTGGAAATTCATAATCATCTGCAGAGTTAACCACACGTTGAAATCTTTTCTCTAAACTTAGATCATCATCTCATTGCAAACCAATAATGGAAACTCCGTTGCAATAAACCCGCATAATACTATCACACCGATCCCAAATTTATAAATCTCGTCTCACCCAGAATGAACTGCTCAGATAACCAATCACCCCAGGAATAACCAACAGTCTCACACGATGTCACAATGCGCCAATAGGCAACAATTCGAACACGACACATAAGGAAACGACATCAGGAAGGGACTACCCGACTCACGCTATATATATGAACTTTCCTCAAAGAAATAGGAAGTAAAACACAAGAATAATCATTATAGGAGTCTTCCTCAACATCACACTGTTGCGGCACGCAACCCGATCCAAATAACCTACATGTGGCGGCGTGCCACCCGATCCCATCATAGAATTTACATAAAGAAATATATACACAGATCTGAATTGCTCACTACTACAATTTACTGACATCGGTCACAAGCACGCTGAGGGCATAATACAATTCTGGGGAGACTGATAGAGCCACATGCCACAAAACTCAAGCACAACTGAGGTGCGATTTATAATCAGAATCTCAAGAGCCATTCTGCTCACTTAACCTCATCGCCACGCGGAATCTCAACACATAAGAATTTATCAAGTCGTTTTACACACGCACGGCACAATCATAGTATCACATGAATTTGACGAATACGGGACAACACCTGATATCCCCATACCCCTTCTTGAGGAGCGTTATACAGAAATGAACACATCTGGCTTGCATGAAGCCCGTAGTCTTATTAAAATCCATTCATTCACTTCAAGCCGATTATGCTCGCACTGAACTAGGCTGATAGCCTTGCCTGGGTCCGTAATAACCCACCTTTTTCTCATAATACACATGAGCGATCATCATAGCGGGGACAAACACCCCACAATCCACAACTAACTGGACCAAACGCCTTTAAGGAATATATTCTCAATTAAGCAATATTGCATTTCATTATACTTGGTCCAAATCTTCAATCAATCAGGTGACTACAAGTCACACTTACATAATCTTCCCGTGGTCACGCTCCCACGACTTTTCACACAGGTAGCCAGTATGCACATCCATACTACCGACCACCCCAAGGCTGCAAAATAATTTAATGACCCGTAATCAAGATACAAAGCCTCTTTCACCCAACACCGATCTCAGGTGACACTGAAGACAACATAAGCTTATTCTTAAACATTCAAATCCTTTGTTCTTGCTCCTCTGAGCCCGTGACATCCTTGTCAACACCGAACTGCAAATCGCGATTCTTACTTCCAGTACATACTGCTTACTGCACCTAACGTGCCGATAAGGGATGGCATAACAATTCCATCATGACTCCTGAACCACTAATAGGGTGAGCCCTTCATCACATATAGAAATCTTTCACTTGACTCAATTCATGAAAACCATAGCAACATAAAAGTGAGTTCTCACCCTCACAATATATACAAATCCTTAGGTAGTGGACTGAACCACCATAACCTTTCGGGATCCGCCTACACCTGACAGGCCATAGCACTTGAATGCTTCCAACTGAAATCTATTACGATGGCCGACAAGCCCCACACACATCTGTACAAACCATACACATGCCCAATCATACCGAAGGAACTGATCACTGCCGAACAGGCACCGTTTCCCTCATGGCTAACCAATCCATATTATCTTAATCATCTTTAATTGCGTCAAAGATAATAGTATCTCCTTTAAACTCATAGCAACTCAACCCTCACTCGTCCCGAGTGACCTTGATTCACGAGACCATGCTGCCTAAACTCCGCAACCCATCACACAACCTCCTGAAAACCTTTCTACAACTCAGAGTTTATTTCTCTCACTCTTCCAGCACTATCCTGCGTGTTGAAGTAACATAGAACACTCCAACTAGTCTCCTTCTCCTCCAAGATTATACTGCAAAAGCTCGATTCTTAATCATACTGCTGCCTGAAACCCTTGTATACCACAGTTTCAAACTTTCAAATTCATTAGGACCAATGCTGAGAGTCACCCACTCTGGCTGGCCGCAAGTACAATCAACTCCAAGGCTCTTCTATCACATGAACATGCTCTTAAATGAAGCACGTGACTGAGTCACAACCTTTACAACTTGCCTATGTCTTAAGCACAAATTCTTAGTCTTCCAGAGCCTATCCCTGGTCCAATAGGACCAATTTGCACATTTTTCTCATATGCCATGCTTACTTACCAATTCACTCCTTTCTCTTAGCTATAACAAATTGCTGATACACTGGCAATTCCGCACTCCCATGAGGACGCAACCCTACAATCCAACTACAGGTTGTGGGACTCCCCCACTTAGTCTGAAGCTACACCTTATCTCACTTTAGACCCATGCCGGGATCCTTCCTCCATTGCTAGCATGATCTTGCTCAACCAATCCGTCAGCCCTTCTGAATTTAGCATTCCCCAAATACCCAAAAATCCCTAGCATCATTAGCCCATTCTGCCTCCTAACGAATCGCCGTTATGAATCCTTACAGAGAACTACTAACCATACCACCGCTATCCTATACCCAAAAATACCCGCTAACCTATGCCCAGAAATACTTGCTAACCTATTCCTAGAAATACCCACTAACCTATTCCCAGAAATACCTACTACCCTATACTTAGGAATACCCATTAACCTATTTCCAGAAATACATGCTAACCTATACCTAGAAATAACCCACTTGCAGAAATCACAAACTGACACCGTCTGACAATACAGCGCTACACCCCCTATGGCATCAACACCCCATCCTCAATCTGCTCTCATTCACCATCTTTACCAGTCCGTCCATTTCTCAGGGGAATCTACTGAATGTGCCACGATATCCTCAAATTCACCTGCCATAACTCATCCTTCCTCATCCATAATAATCTCATCTTTGTTGCATCCAGCCTTCCGCCAAATAACAAACATTTTGGTTTAAGCTTGTGGACCTACTCCCTGTCCACAAAATTTCTCAAATCACTTCAATTCCTCCTCAAGGCAGGCCACCGCCTTACCGCTGAACTCATAGGCTATACTGCCACTTCTTACTTAGTTGGACTCATTCCCTTAAGCAATTACCCGACTTCCGTCTCTGACGCCTGGCATTTAGAGATTAGCCGCTATTTGACACTTTCCATGTGGCTTCATTCATCCCATGCTTCTAAATTGCGGCCTCAATTCAATATCATTCTCTGAAGCTCTTGAAACAGCAGATCTCCACGACTTCAAATTCTCTGATGATCATATTTATTGACTTCCTTCATTAGAAACGCTCATTCCAATACTTAACCACCGCACACAACGGCCTATGACAGCCGCTTCTTAAATACTTATTCGCAGTACTTTGACCCCATTCCACCGAAGAAACCATAGCACCGACAAACTTAACACATTCCATTCGATCAAACGGCGATACCACATCACATGTGAATATTCCACCCTTCCCGATGACACCCAACTTCGATACTTTATCAACCCAAACCGGACCATTCATAATCCAAATGCCTTTTCTCTTCCGGAACTAAAATACTGAAATCTCGAAATCACACTCTGAGAAGACCTCCCTTCAAGCCATTCATCACCCCCAACACATGGACAAGCATTCTTCAGCCATATCAACATCACCCGATAACCAATCGAAACATCATCACTATCCGAGCATAGCCTCAAGGCTCTCAGGAACACAACTACTGAGCTGAAATAACATTGTATTCTTCTGCAAGGCGACAACAACAGTCCATTCGACTATGCATGAAAAACATCCCGCACCGCATCTGTAGCCCCATTACAATTCCTTAAACTCTCGATTATAGGAAGCGCTTCGCGACGTATAAGATTGAGTAGGAAGAAACATAGGCATAAGCCTGAGAGGAATCCAATCGCACGATAAGATATCAAGAAGGGAAGTACTCCTAACAGCCCTGCAGCCTCTCGAAGATAAGTACAGACGTCTTCGTACCGATCCGGAAGACTCTTCTAGACTTGCTCATGACTCGTGAAATATAGGGGAACCTAGAGCTCTGATACCACGTTGTCACGACCCAAAATCTATGGGTTGTGATGGCGCCGGACAACACTGTCAGGAAAGCCAACCCCTTCATCAGTTGAAATACCATCCTGTTTAACAATTTCAGAATCGTTGCCTTTATTGCTTTTCATAATCAATAAATAAACTTTTGTAAATTAAACACGATAGGAAATCCATTTAATTCAATAAAACAAGACTCAACGCATCCCCAGAACCCGGTGACACAAGTACATGAGAAGTTTCTAAGAATTTATACAATTATACAACTCTTGTCCGAGAAATAGATGGGACAAAAGCAATAGACATACAATGTAAAGATATAGAAAGAAGGAGACTCTGTCAACTGCGGAATGCCTCCGGATGAATGCAGCCCGAGCAAGCCTCCAAATCAATCGGTGAACTACGAAGATACCTGTGCAACAAAAGTGCACAGAAAGTGTAGCATGAGTACATATACATATATGTACCCAGTGAGTATCCCTCCTAACCTCGAAGAAGTAGTGATGAGAGGTCGACTTGACACTCACTAAGGTCAACAATATAGATAGGACAAAATATACTGAAAGCAGTAGACATGTGAGGGCAGTTAAGCAGCAAATATATATAAGGCACTGAAATCCAAATAAATTCTGAAAATAAGTAAATGAGTAATTTCCTTTCTTTAAATGTGTCGTCGCGTACGGCCCGCTCCCATAAATGTACCTTTGAATCCGCGGTGGCGTACAACCCTCTCCCATAAATGTATCTTTAAACCCATCGTAGCGTACGGCCCGCTCCCATAAATGTATTGTTAAATCCGCCGTGGAGTATGACCCGATCCCGTAAATGTATCTTTAAACCTGCCGTGGCGTACTACCCAGTCCCATAAATGTATTGTTAAATCCGTCGTGGCATACGGCCCGATCCGATAAATATATCTTTAAACCCTCCATGGCGTACGTCCCGCTCCCATAAATGTATTACAAATATAAGAGTGGGGGAAATCACACATCGCTCGCGGAATATAAATTGCGAAGCGGTCACATGCACACACAATATTCTTTCCTTTTCGTAATACTTTCCATAAACAATTTCTTTCATACCACTTCCCGTAAAAACAGTCCCTTTCATATTATTTTCCGTAAAACAATTCCTTTCATTTTATTTTCCGTAACACAATTCCTTTCATTTTATTTTCCCGTAAAACAATTCCTTTCATTTTATTTTCCGTAAAACAATTCATTTCATTATTATTTTCCGTAAAACAATTCCTTTTATATTATTTAAACTCCATAAATGTCAGAGGAACAAAAACTACACATATAATCAGGGTTGATAACATATAGTTCATTACGAGTAGAAAATAAAGCATGATGTGGGGCCTAACTACCCGTACATAGCAATAATAGCCGCTACACACATATTCTCATCACTTGGTGCGTACGTAGCCCCCACAAATAATTACACAAAGCACATAGAACACCTCTTACAAGGTTAGAAAGGAGACTCACCTTGCTGCGAAGATCCATCACCGGCCTCCACGCCTCTACGACGACAAAAATGGATGCGCAACGCTCCCAAACAATCCAAATAACGATAATTCAACGAAAATATACTCAATAGATCATAACCAATTCAAATTACAAAGTTCCTCAGCCCGGCTCAATGAAATGACGAAAATGCTCTCGGGCCACGTGCCCGGACCTCGAAAATTCTTGAAGAAAATCCCTACCCGAAGCTTTACTAATTCAATTACACATTTTACTCAATTATTCATGCTCAATTCGTGGCTAAAATCCAAATTTCCAAATTCTAGGTTTCTTCCAAATTTTCCTCAAATTTTCCTAATTTTCATGTTCTAATCCATGTAATAATCTTGTATCTAACGTGAAATGAGTAGGAGTAACTTACCTTAACATAGATGACGAAAATCCTCTCTTGAAGCTCTCCAAAAATTGCCCATGGCTTTGAAAAATGAGAGAGAAATGCCAAAATCCCGTTTTAATCAACACTGCCCAGCACAGGCCTTCTCTGCGATCGTAGGAGAGCCTTTGCAATCACATAGGCCGCCCAGGACCCTCCTCCACGATCGCACCAACAGACCTGCGGTCGCACAGGTCATCTCTAGTACCCTCACTCGCTCTCTTCTGTGTACGCAGTAGCAGGCATGCGATCGCACTGCTCTGCCTAGACCTTCTCCATGATCTCACACCAAAATCCGCGATCGCATAGACCCAAACCACTGCCCCTCAATTCCTTCTCTGCGATCGCATAGAACACCATCAGCACCAGAAAACCAGCAACAACAATTCAACCAGAGGCCCTCGGGACCCCATCCAAACAAACAACTCAGTCCCATAACACCCCACGAACTCGCTCGAGGCTTCAAATCACATCAAACAATGCCGAAATCACGAATCGTACTAAAATCCAACTCTATGAACTTTGAAATTTCTAACTTTCACATCTGACGCCGAAACCTATCAAATCACGTTTGATTGAACTTAAATTTTGCACACCAGTCATATTCTACATTGCAGACCTGATCCAACTTCTGGAATCGCATTCCGACCCCGATATCAAAATTTCCATTTCCGGTCGAATTCTTCAAAAACCTTCAGTCTTCTATCTTTAGCCAAATGACTTTAAATTGACTTCCGGATATCCGAATTTATTTTCGATCGCGCTCCCAACTCCAGAATTACCATACGGAGCTATTGCAAAACTCGGAATCCCAAACGGACATCAGTATCATTAAAATGTACTTCAAGTCAAACTTAGGAAATTTCCTTAAAAAAACTGACTTTCCACAATATGCGTTGAACTGCTCCCGGGTTATCCAAAACTCGTTCCGGACATACGCCCATGTCCGAAATTATGGACATACGCCCATGTCCGAAATTATCATACGAACCTGCTGGAACCTTCGTATCCTGATTCCGAGGTCGTTAACTCAAAATCCCATCCTTGCTCGATTTCTTCAACTTAAGACTTCTGAAATGAGAATATTCCTTTAAATTCAACTCTGATCTTTCTGAATTTCAATTCCGACCATATGCACAAGTCAATATACCTGAAATGAAGTTGTTCGTGTCGCTAAAGTTACACCTATTCCCTCAAGCTAAAGTTAGACCAAACACTTACCTCAATTTCGCAGGCCACTCACTGCTCAATTATTGCTTTTTCTCTCGAATTCCCCTCTAAATTGCTCGAATCTATTCAAAATTAAATTAATCTCATTAACTAATGCTAAAGGAACTATCTTTATTAAAAAATTAATTTTTCCTAAGTTTTCTCAAAAAAGGTGAAAACCCGACCCCGGGCCTGCTTGGTCTAAACTCGGGGTTCAGACCAAATTACGTTTACCCATTCACCCACGAACCAAAATATGCTATTAGTTTTGAAATCCGAGCTTAATTTGATATAAAATTTTGATTTTTACAAAACTCTATAATTCTACCCAAAACCTAGATTTTTACCATGAAAATTCTTTGTTTTTGCTTAAAACGTGATGCAAAATAATAACGAATTGAAAGAACAAAGTTTAGAATTGATTACCTATGACTTGGGGATGAAGATTGTGGAAGAAAATCGTGTTTAGGGCTGAAAACCTCGAAATGTTGGTGAAGAAGAAAGTCTGCCTGATTTTTAAAAGGTATTTATAATAGCTTGGCTGGGCAACTGTGCGATCGCGGATAAAGAGGTGCGATTGCACAGTGTAAGGGATTTTTGGTCAGTGCTATCGCAGGGGGAGGGGTGCGATCGCACAGGGTATTTGACCTCCTCTCCTCCAGGCTTGATTTTGCTCAGTGTTTGCACTGAAGGAGGTGCGATCGCACAGCTTGGCCAGGTTATGCTCCGCGATCGCAGCCACGGATCTGCGTTCGCACAGGGTACTCACAGGGCCTTATATTTTTTCTCTGTGCTATCGCGGATTTTCCTATGCGATCGCACAAAGCAATTACCTAGACAACAGAAAACTTAAAACCAACAATTCTTTCAAGGGCAAAAACATCCCGTGGCCTACCCGAGACTCACCCGAGCCCTCGGGGCTCCAAAAAAATCATGCACGCAAGTCCAAAAACATCATACGGACTTGTCGTGCGATATAATCATGAAAATAACATGTAAATTTATGAATTAAACCTCAAAACTCATCATTTTCATCAAAAACTCTTAAAGTTCATAATTTCACAACCAGATGTCCGAATCACGTCAAACGAACTTTGTTTTTCACGAAATTTCACAGTTAATCCCTAAATATCATAACAAAGTATTTCCTGGCACCAAAATATGGACCCGATATCAATAAATTTTAGCATTATTTCTTTTCTTTAATTTCAGCAAAATAATTTCTTTCAAAAATTGATTTCTAAGGCTTGGGACCTCAGAATTCATTTCTGGGCATCCCATATTTTACTGCGGACCTCCCGGGATCGTCAGAACACAGATCCGGGTCTGTTTACTCAAAATGTTGACCAAAGTCAACTTGTATCAAATTTATCTTCTAAAACTCACTATTTCTCATATTTTCACATAAAACTTTCTGGTTTCACGCCCTAATTGTGCACGCGAATCGATGTATTTTGTTTTAGTATTTTTATGGATTTTAAGCATGGAACAGAGTCTAATTTTATAAAATGACCCCTTGGGTCATCATAGTTACTAGGTCATGCCATTCGGTCCGAAGAACGCCGGGGCCACTTACATGAGGGCTATGACCGCAATTTTTCATGACATGATGCACCAGGAGATCGAGGTATATGTGGATGATGTGATCATTAAATCCAGAATACAGGACGACCATGTGCAACATCTGAGAAGATTCTTTGAATGTCTGCGTAAGTACGACTTGAAATTAAATCCAGATAAGTGTGCCTTTGGAGTTCCGTCTAGGAAATTTTTGGGGTTTATAAATGGGGCATCGAGCTGGATCCGACAAAGATAAAGTCTATCCAGGCTTTTCCCCCTCCGAGAACTTAGAAAGAGGTCATGAGATTGCTGGGTAGGTTGAATTACATCAGCATATTCATTCCTCAGTTGAAATCCACATGCGAGCCTATATTTAAGCTATTGAAGAAAGATGCAGCGATTAGATGGACAGATGAGTGTCAAGAAGCTTTCGACAAAATCAAAAAATATCTGTCAAATCTGCCAGTGTTGGTCCCGACCAAACCTAGAAGGCTTTTGTTCCTATACTTGACAGTGTTGGAAAATTCTTTCAGATGTGTTCTCCCGCAACATGATGTGACCGGGAAGAAAGAACAAGCCATATACTATTTGAGCAAGAAGTTCACAAGCTATGAAGCCAAGTATACTTTGTTCGAAAGAACTTGCTGCGCCCTGACTTGGGTCGCTTAAAAGCTTCGGCATTACTTGTTGGCTTATACCATCTATCTCATCACCAGGTTGGATCCTTTGAAATATATATTCCAAAAGACAATGCCCACTCGGAGATTAACAAAATGGCAAATCTTGCTCACCGAGTTTGACATAGTCTATGTCACCCCCACGACGATGAAAGCTCAAGCCTTGGCGGATCACCTAGATGAATATCCTGTTAATGATGAATATCAACCCTTTAGTACTTACTTCCCAGACAAGGAAGTAAACTCAGTTGAAGTAATTACAAAATACACCAACACTTGGAAAATGTTCTTCGACGGAGCCGTAAATGCAAAAGGTGTTGGGATCGTGGCAATATTGATTTCGCCTACAGGACAACACTATCTAGACACCGCCCGTATTCGGTTTTTCTGTACAAACAACACTGCTGAAATACGAAGCTTGCATAATGGGCATTAACACGGCAATCGATATGGATGTAGAGGAGATGTTGATCATGGGAGACTCCGACTTGATCAGTAAACAAGCGCAGCGTGAATGGGAAACTCGAGATTTCAAGCTTCTTCCATATAGACAACATGTGGAAGATCTTAGCAAGCAATTTAAAGTCGTTGAATTCAGGTATATTCCTCGATTTCAGAATGAATAGGCTGATGCATTGGCTACCTTAGCTGCAATGCTGCCATATCGGGGCAATGCCCATATTAACCTGCCGGAGATTCAAATCCGAGAAAGACATGGTTATTTTAAAATAATTTAAGTAGATCCCGATGTCCAACCATGGTATCATGATATCAAAAAGTTCTTGAAAACAAAAGAATACCCGGAGCAGGCCAATGGAGACAAAAAAAGAACCATGAGAAGGCTTGCCAGCAGTTTCTTCATAAGCGGAGAAGTGTTGTATAAGAGAACTCCCATTAAGGTGTGTGGATGCCAAAGAAGCTGAAAAGATTATGAACGAAGTTCATTCATGAGGATGCGGTCTCTATATGAACGGATACGTCCTCGCAAAGAAAATCATGCAGTCAAGATATTACTGGATGACCATTGAGAAAGATTATTTCATCTTTGTCCGAAAATGCCATATGTGTCAAATACATGGTGATTTGATCCATGCACCACCCTCAGAGTTGCTTCCTATGTCAGCACCTTGGCCATTCGTTGCCTGGAGAATTGATGTCATTGGGACAATTGAACCGAGAGCTTCAAATGGACATAAATTTATCTTGGTTGCTATAGACTATTTCACAAAATGGGTCAAGGCAGTCAAATTCAAAGTCGTCACTAAGAAAGCAGTGGTTGACTTTGTACACTCCAACATTATCTGTTGTTTTGGTATTCCAAAAACTATCATTGTTGACAATGCTTCAAATCCAAACAGTCACTTGATGAGGGAGGTATGTGAACAGTTTCAAATAACACACCATAATTCCACCCCGTACTAGCCCAAAGCCAATGGCGCCGTTGAAGCAGTAAATAAAACATCAAGAAAATCCTCAGGAAAATGATTCAAAGTTCTAGGCAATGGCACAAAAAATTTCCTTTCGCATTATTACGGTATCGCATGACCGTGCGCACATCGGTTGGAGCTACGCCTTATCTATTGGTTTATAAAACTGAAGTTGTAATACCTGTAGAAGTTGAAATTCCCTTCATTTGGATCATTGTTGAAGCTGAAATTAAGGATGATGAAAGGGAAAAAACTCGATTGGAAAAGTTAACTCTGATTGATGAGAAAAGAATGGACGTAGTTTGTCACGGGTAGTTGTACCAACAAAGAATGGCCCGCACATATAACAAGAATGTAACGACCCGACCGGTCGTTTTGAGATCTAGCACGTCGTTCAGCAGTTGGGGGTCATGAACAGCTTCATTTCGGGTATTGTGATTTGTGTGTATGGTTAGAGTTGAAATTCAGGAAGATCAGAGTTGAATTTAAAGGAAAATTCTCATGTCAGAAGTCTTAAGTTAAAGAAATCAAGTAAGGCTGGGATTTTGAGTAAACGACCTTGGAATCAGGATCCAAAGGTTCCAGAAGGTTCGTATGATAATTTCGGACTTGGGAGTATGTCCGGAACGGGTTTTGGATAACCCGGGATCAGTTCAGCGCATATTGTGGAAAGTCAGTATTTTAAGGAAATTTCCTAAGTTTGACTTGAAGTACATTTCAATGATATTGATGTCCGTTTGGGATTCTGAGTCTGGGAATAGATTCGTATGGTGATTCTGGAGTTGGGAGCGCGATCGGAAGTGAATTCGGATATCCGGAAGTCAATTTAAGGTCATTTGGCTAAAGTTAGAAAACTGAAGGTTTTTGAAGAATTCGATCGGAAATGGAAATTTTGATATCGCGGTCGGAATGCAATTTCGGAAGTTGGAGCAGGTCTGCAATGTCGAATATGACTTGCCTGCAAAATTTGAGGTCAATTGGACGTGCTTTGATAGGTTTCGACATCGGATGTGAAAGTTACAAATTTGAAAGTTCATAAAGTTGGATTTTAGTGTGATTCGTGATTTCGGCGTTGTTTGATGTGATTTGAAACCTCGAGCAAGTTCGTGGTATGTTATGGGACTGAGTCGTGTGTTTGGACGGGGTTCCGAGGGCCTCGGGTGTGTTTCGGGGTGGTTTCAAGGCATTTCGAGTTGAATTGATGTTGCTGGTTTTCTGGTGCTTATGGTGATCTACGCGATCGCAGCCTTTGCTTTGCGATCGCAGAGAAGGAATTGAGGGGAAGTGGTTTTGGTCTATGCGATCGCGGATTTTGGTGTGCGATCGCGGAGAAGTTCTGGGCAGAGCAGTGCAATCGCAGGCCTGCTGCTGTGTTCGCAGAAGAGAGCGAGTGAGGGTACTTGAGATGACCTGTGCGATCGCGGGTCTGTTGGTGCGATCGCGGAGGAGGGTCCTGAGTGGCATGTGCGATCGCAAAGGCTCTCTTGCGATCGCAGAGAAGGCCTGTGCTGGGCAGTGTTGATTAAAACGGGATGTTGGCATTTCTCTCTCATTTTTCAAAGCCATGGGCAATTTTTTGGGAGCTTCAAGAGAGGATTTTCGTCATCTATGTTAAGGTAAGTTACTCCTACTCATTTCAAGTTAGATACAAGATTATTACATGGATTAGAACATGAAAATTAGGGAAAATTTGAGGAAAATTTGGAAGAAACCTAGAATTTGGAAATTTGGATTTTAGCCACGAATTGAGCATGAATAATTGAGTAAAATGTGTAATTGAATTAGTAAAGCTTCGGGTAGGGATTTTCTTCAAGAAATTTCGAGGTCCGGGCACGTGGGCCCGAGGGCATTTTGGTCATTTCATTGAGCCGGGCTGAGGAACTTTGTAATTTGAATTGGTTATGATCTATTGAGTATATTTTCATTGAATTATCGTAATGTGGATAGTTTGGGAGTGTGCGCATCCGTTGTTAGTCGTCGTAGAGGCTTGGAAGCCGGTGATGAATCTTCATAGCGAGGTGAGCTTCCTTTCTAACCTCGTAAGAGGGAAATTGTCCCTCTAGGTAACCTTGTTTGCTATGTGATCTTGTTTCGGGGCTACGTACGCACCGAGTGACGAGAGTCTGTACGTAGTGGCTATTACTGCTTCGTCCGGGTAGTTAGGACACAGCATGTTTATTGTTTTTCCCTGTTGTAGCATATATATGACTTATATACTTGTGTGATTGGTATTGTTGTCTTTAAATGTTGTGATACTTGGCTTGATTTAAGTGTAATAAGAGAATCACGGGNCCTACTCATTTCAAGTTAGATACAAGATTATTACATGGATTAGAACATGAAAATTAGGTAAAATTTGAGGAAAAATTTGGAAGAAACCTAGAATTTGGAAATTTTGATTTTAGCCACGAATTGAGCATGAATAATTGAGTAAATTGTGTAATTTAATTAGTAAACTTTTGGGTAGAGATTTTCTTCAAGAATTTTTGAGGTCCGGGCACGTGGGCCTGAGGGAATTTTTGTCATTTCATTGAGTCGGGCTGAGGAACTTTGTAATTTTAATTGGTTATGATCTATTGAGTATATTTTCATTGAATTATCGTAATGTGGATAGTTTGGGAGTGTGCGCATCCGTTGTTAGTCGTCGTAGAGGCTTGGAAGCCGGTGATGAATCTTCATAGCGAGGTGAGCTTCCTTTCTAACCTCGTAAGAGGGAAATTGTCCCTCTAGGTAACCTTGTTTGCTATGTGATCTTGTTTCGGGGCTACGTACGCACCGAGTGACGAGAGTCTGTACGTAGTGGCTATTACTGCTTCGTCCGGGTAGTTAGGACACAGCATGTTTATTGTTTTTCCCTGTTGTAGCATATATATGACTTATATACTTGTGTGATTGGTATTGTTGTCTTTAAATGTTGTGATACTTGGCTTGATTTAAGTGTAATAAGAGAATCACGGGATGGGATCGGGCCGTACGCCACAACAGAGTGATGATTGATTATATTATGGGATCGGGCCGTACGCCACGACAGAGTGATGAGTGAGTATATTATGGGATCGGGCCGTACGCCACATCGTAGATTGAGACGACAGGGTGGGATCGGGTCGTACGCCACGTCGGAGATTGAGACTACAGGATGGGATTGGGTTGTACGCCACGGCGGAGGTTGAGACTACAGAGTGGGATCGGGCCGTAAGCCACGACGGAGATTAAGACTACAGGGTGGGGTTGGGCCGTACGCCACGACAAAGATTTATAGGATGGGATCGGGCCGTACACCACGGCGGAGCGATGTGAGTAAGTACCATATTAGAGCGGGCCGTATGCCACGGCGGATACCAAACTTGTTTGATTTGAGATTGTTATTTGTTGGCGGAGATTGATGTACTTAATTATTTCTTTTACTTGCCTAAAGTTTCCTTACATCCTGCTTACTTTATTACTGTTGGACCTTAGTGAGTATCGAGTCGACCTCTCGTCACTACTTCTTCGAGATTAGCCGGGATACTCACTGGGTACATATATGTATATGTACTCATACTACAGTTTCTGTGCATTTTGTTGCACATGTACCTTTATAGTACAATGATCGATTTGGCGACTTATACGGGCTGCATTCATCCAGAGGCGTTCCACAGCTGCCGGAGTCTCCTTTCTGTGTACTTACATGTTATATCTATTGCCTTTGTCCCATTTATTTCTCGGACAAGAGTTGTATAATATTATAAATTCTTAGAAACTGCTCATGTACTTGTGTCACCGGGTTCTGGGGATGTGTTGAGTCTTGTTTTATTGAATTAAATAGATTTCTTGTCGTGTTTAATTTACAAAAAAATATTTATTTGATTATGAAATGCAATAAAGGCAACAAATTTCTAAATTGTTAAACAGGAAGGTATTTCAACTGATTAAGGGATTGGCTTGCCTGACAGTGGTGTTCGGCGCCATCACAACCCATAGGTTTTGGGTCGTGACAACGTGGTATAAGAGCTCTAGGTTCCCGTAGGTTTCACGAGTCATGAGCAAGTCTAGTAGAGTCTCGTGGATCGGTACGGAGATGTCTGTACTTATCTCCGGGAGGCTACATGGCTGTTAGGAGTAATTCCCTTCATGATTCCTCATCGTGCGACCTGATACCTTTAAGGCTTATGGCTATGCTTCTTCCTACTCAACCTTACGCGTCGTGAAGCGCTTGTTATGAATCAAGGGTTGAGAACTTTTAATGATACTATGGATGTGGTGCAGGATGTTTCTCCCAGCATAGTTGATTAAGGCTATCATTGTTGTTTTGCGGAAGGATTTTATGTCGTCTCTGTTCGGTAGCTGTAATTCTGAGAACTCTGAGGGCCATGCACAGGTGTTTATGAAACTTACAAATGGTTATGGCGTGATATTGATATGAGGATAGAATGTTTGCCCATGTATTGGGGTGATGAACGGTTTGAAGGGAGATTTCAGTATTTTGTTCCGTCGGGGGAGAGGCATTTGTATTACAAATGATCTGGTCTTGGGATGATAAAGTGGTAAGGATTGGTGTTTCCAAGTGAGATGGAGCGCTCACCTGTAATAAGATATCGTCGTCATGGATCGAATGGAATGTGTTAAGTTTGTCAGTGCTATGGTTTCTTTGGTTGCTCGGGGTCAGAGTATTGTGAAGAAGTATTGAAGAATGCGGTTGGCAGAGGCCGTGAGGTGCAGAGGTTCAGTACTGGCTAACTATTGGAAATGAAGGCGATTCGAGGAAGATGATCTTCGTAAAGATTTAAAGTTGTGAGGGATATACAGGTTTAAGAGCTACGGAGAATGGTATTGATTTGAGGCAGCAAGTGGGCACCATTCGACGGAGGAAGATATGTGAGAAGTGCTGGGCGGTGGTGCCAATTCTAAAAGATCAGGTGTAAGGAGAGGAAGTTAGGTAACGCTTGAGGAATAAGTTGGACCAAGTGGGAGAACGGCATCATAGTGGTGAATTAGGAGATGTAGTAGTGCAGTTAGTAGATGTCCAGGAAGAGCGGACGGATTGGTAAAGTTGGTAAATGGATACAAGCTTAGGATGGGGGACTTGATATTGTATAAAGTGAGAATCATAGCATAATGGTAGGTGTCAGTTGGCTAGTTTCCCCGGGTGGGTGGTCTTTTGGGAGTAGGTTAGCGGTTGTAGGGATGGTAAGTTCTGTGCGGAGTCCTAGTGGCTAGTCGGTAGGAGGTAGAATGTGTGAATGGTGTTAGAAAATTCAAATATTTAAGGGAGGCTAACAGGAGAATTCAGAATAATTGGGTGGATTGGTGGGACAATGTCATGTCATCAAAGGAGAAAAGGATATCAGTAGGGACTAGAGTGGTGCAAGAAGTAGCTTCGGGCTAAGTGGGGGAGTCCCACCACATGCAGTTGGGTCGTAGGAGTTTGCTCTAATGGGATTGCGGATTTGTTGGCGTATCGGCAAGATGTTACAACTAAGGGAAAGGAGTATAGCGATAATTGAGCATGGCATTCGATAAAATGTGTGCGAAGTTGGTCCTAGCCGACTAGGGTTAGGCTTTGGAACACTAAGAATTTGTGCTTAAGGCATAGGCAAGTTGGAAGGGTAGCAACTCAGTCATGTGCTCCATTGAAAGAGTGTTCACGTGCTAGGAAAGCCTTGGGGTTGATTGTATTCGGGGCCAGTCAGAGTGGGTGACTCTCAGTAGTGGTCCTAATGAATTTAAAAGTTATAGTATGCGGTGTTGAAGGGTTTGAGGCAATAGTATAATCAAGAATCGAGCTTTTGAAGTATAATCTCTAAGAGGAAGGAAGATAGTTGGAGTGTTCTTTGTTATTTCAGCACGCTAGATTGTATCGGAGGAGTGAGAGAAATAGACTCCAGGTTGTAGAAAGATTATCAGGAGGTTGTGAGACGGGTTACGGGATTTAGGCAACATGGTCTCGTGAATCAAGGTCACTCGGGATGAGTGAGAGTTGAGCTGCTATGAGTTGAAGGAAGTTACCATTATCTTCGAGGCAATTAAAGACGATTAAAAGAAGAACGATTGGTTAGCCATGGATGAAATGGCACAAGTACGGCAATGATTAGTTCCTTCGGCATGTTTGAGTATGTGTATGGTCTGTGCAGGTATGTGTGGGGCTCGTCAGCCGTCGTACTAGATTTTAGTTGGAAGCATTCAAGTGCGATGGACTATCAGGTGTAGGCGCGTCACGGAAGGGTTATGGTGGTTCAGACAACTATTTAAGTATTTGCATGTATTGTGATTATGAGAGCCCACTTGTGTGTTGTTATGGTTCTCATGAATTGAAGCAAGTAAGAGGTTTCTATATGTGATGAAGTGTTCACCCTGTCAGTGGCTTAGGAGTTATGATGGAACTTCCTATGTTATTCCATATTGGCATGTTATGTGCAATAGGTCGTATGTAACTGGAAGTAAGAATCGAGATTGTCGTTCGGTGTTAACAAGGATGTCACCTGATTGATTGCAGATTTAGACTAAGTATAAGGGGTGTAATATTTCTTAATTGGGAATTTATGCCTGGAAGGCATTCGGCTCAATTGGTTGTGGGTTGTGGGGTGTTTATCTCGGCTATGATGGTTGTCCTTGTGTGTATAAGAAAAGGGAAGCGGGTTGTTTGGACCCAGGTAAAGCTATCAGCCTAGTTCAATGCGAGCAGAATCAGCTTGAAGTGAGTGAATGGATTTAAACAAGATTTTGGGCTTCATGCAAGTCAGAGGTGTTCATTTCAGTATGGCACTCCTCAAGGAGGGGTATTGGGATATCAGGTGTTGTCCTGCTTCGTCAAATTCATGTGATATTGTGACTTCGACGTTGTTTGATGTGATTTGAATCCTCGAGCAAGTTTGTGGGATGTTATGGGACTGAGTCGTGTGTTTGGACGGGGTCCCGAGGGACTAGGGTGTGTTTCGGGGTGGTTTCGGGGCATTTCGGGTTGAATTGTTGTTGCTGGTTTTCTGGTGCTGATGGTGTTCTATGCGATCGCAGCCTTTGCTTTGCGATCGCAGAGAAGGAATTGAGGGGAAGTGGTTTTGGTCTATGCGATAGCGGATTTTGGTGTGCGATCGCGGAGAAGGTCTGGGCAGAGCAGTGCGATCGCAGGCCTGCTGCTACGTTCGCAGAAGAGAGCAAGTGAGGGTACTGGAGATGACCTGTTCAACTGCAGGTCTGTTGGTGCGATCGCGGAGGAGGGTCCTAAGTGGCCTGTGCGATCGCAAAGGCTCTCATGCGATCGCAGAGAAGGGTTGTGCTGGGCAGTGTTGATTAAAACGGGATTTTGGCATTTCTCTCTCATTTTTCAAAGCCATGGCCGATTTTTGGGGAGCTTCAAGAGAGGATATTCGTCATCTATGTTAAGGTAAGTTACTCCTACTCATTTCAAGTTAGATAAAAGATTATTACATGGATTAGAACATGCAAATCAGGGAAAATTTGAGGAAAAATTGGGAAGAAACCTAGAATTTGGAAATTTGGATTTTAGCCACGAATTGAGCATGAATAATTGAGTAAAATGTATAATTGAATTAGTAAAGTTTGGGGTAGAGATTTTCTTCAAGAAATTTCGAGGTCCGGGCACGTGGGCCTGAGGGCATTTTGGTC
>ML249623.1:29795-45432 GCA_005239495.1 Nicotiana undulata | reverse complement strand
GTAAATATAATTTAGAGAGAGAAGAACAAGTTTTGAAGCTAGGGCTTTGCACACACACTTGGGACTTGAAGCTTTCACCATTGTGGTTAAGGAATTCTTACCCATTTATGTTTATTTCTTCATTTCCTTGTTTTGTATTGAATATCTAAGTGTGTAGTATTTTTCCAACACTTGAATCTTGTTTATGGGAATATTCATATTGAAAGTGTGGATTAAATACCTTGTTGTGCTTATGTATTGAATGATTTTATTATATTTATGAAGTGGGTGTTTGTTATTTTAATTATTCTTGTTCTTTAATGTTTCCAAAGGGATTAGCTAACCCTAGGACTCGCCCATTAACTCCGAATTAATTTTGGAAAAGATTATTTGGGGTTGGGAAAGATTAATTAACAAGAACTTGAGGATTTAACCCTCATTTTATAGATTCTACCTAGGGATAGGATTGAACTACTTGTAGCCAAACCCGGAAGTGCTTAATCTCCTAATTGGGTTAGGGATAATTCAATTAGGAAGTCTTGTTAGTCTTTGGGAAAAGCTAATTAAGAAATGTTATCCGTGGCTAATTAACATTACCCGCTCATATTTGTAAAATCGTGAAATACATTGGATCGTTACTTGAGTGTAATTCCCAATGCATTCATTCTTGTTGCCACTGATCATTTTACTCGCTTTCTAGGTTAGTTTATATTTTCGCATTTAGCTATAAACAATTATCAAAAACCCAAAATCTTAATTATTTGGCATTGCGCGATAAGTGATAACTCTCTAGCATTCCTAATCGCCCTCATATTGTTCTCTGTGGGATTTGACCCCAACTTTGTTGGGTTACTATATTTGACAACGATCGCTTGCACTCTTTTAAGGTGTAAATTGAGCGTATCATGCGTGCGCAGCCCGAGCGCATAGCCGGGAAGCCTTTATGTGGAAACTTGATAAAGAGTTGAATTTATAATAATTAATTGATTAAAGTTGACTTTGGTCAACATTTCTGGTAAATGGACCCGAACCCGTGATTTGACAGTCCCGGAGGGTCCGTTGGAAAATATGGGACTTGGGCGTATGCCCGGAATCGAATTCCGAGGTCCCAAGTCCGAGAAATGAATTTTTAAAGAAAATTGTTTTATGAAAATTTTAAAGACTTTTGAAAATGGACTTCGATATGATATCTGTGTTACCGGGATTATTATGGTTCCGGAGCCCGGAACAGGTTCAATATGTGTTACATGAGTTATCTGTAAAATTTGGTAAGAATCGGACTTGGTTTGACGTGTTTCGGATCAAAAATGGAAAATTTGAACTCTATGAAGTTTTGAAGAATTTCTATGGATTTTGGAGTGTGATTCGTTGTTTTTGATGTTATTTTGGTGGTGTTATTACTTGAATAAGTCCGTAGGATGTTTATGAGGGTGTGCGAGTATTTGGTTTTGAGCCCCGAGGGGTGTAAGTTTCGGGTAGGTGTCGGGATGCAGAAAGGTAGAAATATCTGGTGTATAGAGCTGTATCTGATGTCTGGTGTCTAACACTATGCGATCGCATAGGTTGCCCCGCGATCGCATAGTGTAGTGTGTGAGGGGAGGGTTCTGTGGCTCTATGCGATCGCATAACCTCTTCCGCGATCGCATAGAGTATAGGAGAGCTGGGTGGGGGCTGGGTAAAGTCCTCTCTGCGGTCGCACAAGCCCATCCGCGATCGCAGAGGTCTGTGGCAGGTCTTTTCTGCGATCCCATCTTCTCCTCTGCGGTCACGTAGTAGGGGATCCATGAAGCTCTGCGATCACAACCCTCATTCCGCGATCGCATAGTACAAATTTTGCCCAGTTATTTAATTCTTCAAAAACAGAACCCATTACGGGATTTTTCATATTTTTCACCATCTTCTTCTTCTCCAAACCCCATAGACGACTTCCAAGCTATATTTCCACCATAACCACTTGGGTAAGTAATCGTAACTCTAATTTCTTCCATTTTCCTTCATCAATCACTAGATTCTAGGTCTAAAAACATGAAATCAAAGGTAGAAATTGGGGGTTTTGGGTAGAGTTAGGCCTTTTGGAATATTGGGGAATTCAACCTCGTTTTAAGGCTCAGATTTCAAAACAAATTATATATTCGGGCTAGTGGGGGAATGGGTGATCGGGTTTTGGTCCGAACCTCATGTTTGGACCAAGCGGACCTGGGGTCAAATTTTGGTATTTTTGGAAGAATGATGGGAAATCTATAATTAGGCTTTGGGATTTGGTTTATTGAGTAATTATTGATGTGAATAAGTCAATTATGTCTAGATATTATCGTTTCGGAGTTGGATTCGAGAGTCAAGGCGGTGTTTGAGGCTTGACTTGCACTTTTGGCGCCGAGGTAAGTTTTTGGCCTAACCTTAGCTTGAGGGAATAGGTATTAAGTCTTATTTGCTATGTGAATTTCATGTCCAACGTATAGGTGAGGTGACGAGTACCTATATATTGTGGTCAAGCATGCCCGTGAGTCGAATTTGATGAGTTATTTAATGTTCTTTGATATTTTTTGTGTTGTGAATTTTTGGGAACCTTGGAAGTGATACCTCGAGGTTTTTCATGACGTAGAAAGTTATTGATTATGCGTTCGGTTGAGGGCTTTGCTGTTGAAATTATACTTCTGAGTGAGATTGGTTATAGTTGAGTCCCTTGCCGGGACAATAGAAATTTTGTTGATTATTTATGTACATTGGGATGTCTTATTGTTAAACTTTCATATCAATTGTTGATTTTATATTCATTATGCATGAGGGAACATTCTGTGCCGAGCGATTGTGAGGTTATGCACGAGGGGACATTCCGTGCTGAGTGATTATTCTTTATACACGAGGGGACATTCCGTGCCGAGTGACTATAAGGTGATGCACGAGGGGACATTACGTTCCGAGTGACTTTATTATTTATGCACGAGGGGACATTCTGTGCCGAGTGATTGTGAGGCTATGCACGAGGGGACATGCCGTGCATTTTGCTGCTTATTTACTTCTTTCGAGATGTTAATTCCTGTTTTACTCCTACGTTTCAGTTATTACTTAATTCTACTGTGTTAGTAATTGTTGCCCCTTTATACCTAGCATGTTCTTCCCCGTAACTGTATTTTTTGTTTATTTCCTGTTATATTATTGAACTGTACAGGTATTTAATTGCGGTAGTGTCCTAGCCTCGTCACTACTTCGCCGAGGTTAGTCTCGGCACTTACTCAGTACATGGGGTCGGTTGTACTGATGCTACACCTGCACTTCTTTATGTTGTGCAGATTACGCGGTCGGACCCAGTGGACACCGCTAGAGGGAGTATCCTTTAGTCCACGCAGGCGACATCAAGGTAGACCCGCAGACGTTCGTGGGCCTTGACGCCACCTTCTATCTCTTCTTTTTGTCATTTTGCGTATTTCCAGACAAATGTATCATTTTATTTCAAACTGTTGCTTTTAGTCTAATATTAGTCTAGTTCGTGAGATTGTGACTCCATTTATGGGTTTTGTACTTAAAGGGATTTCTACGAAATTGGCAATTGTAGTTTTAGAATCTATTAAGCCTCCGTATTTCTATCATGATTACCTAGTTAGCGTTTATTGTTTTTAATTTTTAACATGTCAATTCATTTAAAACATTGGCTTGTCTAGCGAGTTCAACGTTAGACGCCATCACGGCCTGAAGGTGGGATTTCGGGTCGTGACAAGTTGGTATCAGAGCACTAGGTTGCTTAGGTCTCACAACTCACGAACAAACTTGGTAGAGTCTGAGGCAGGGGAAGGGTTCAACCCAGAGCAGCAGCCCCAGTAGAGGACCCACAAGTAGACTTTGCCGGTGAGGTTCCTACTCAGACGGTCCCAGTTGGACTAGTTCAGGTCCTAGAGGGGTTCATTGCTACCCCGGTACTTCAGGACGCCTTAGTCCGCTTACTGGGACTCATGGAGAGTGTGGCTCAGGCTGGTCTTCTTCCTACTGCACCAGCCATCTCTCAGGCTGGTGGAGGGACCCAGACTCCTGCTAGTTGTACACCAGAGCAGTTAGATCCTCAGTTTCATACTCCGACACCTCAGACAGCCGGAGTAGCTCAGCCAGGTATTGTGGCACCGGCAGTTGAGGGAGCAGTTATGTTAGCAGATGCTCTATGGAGATTGGATAGATTCATTAAGTTATTCCCTACTACTTTCACTGGTGCACCATCAGAGGATCCCCAGGACTATTTGGACAGTTGTAATGAGGTTCTTCAGAAAATGGGCATAGTGGAGTCCAATGGAGTTGACTTTGCTACGTTTCGTATTTCTGGCACCGCCAAGACTTGGTGGAGAGATTACATCTTGACCAGACCAGCTGGGTCTTCACCTCTGACTTGGGCTCAGTTCTCCGAGTTGTTCTTGGGGAAGTTTCTTCCAGTTACTCAGAGAGAGGATCTTCGGAGGCAGTTTGAGCGTCTCCAGCAGGGCTCCATGTCCGTCACTTAGTACGAGACCAGGTTTATTACTCTAGCCAGGCATGCTATTATGATACTTCCCACTGCTCGGGAGAGGGTTCAAAGATTTATTGAGGGTCTAGCTCAGCCCATCAGACTTCAAATGGCCAGAGAGACGGGTACTGACATCTCCTTTCAGGATGCAGCCGACGTGGCCAGGCGCATTGAGATGGTATTTATCCCAGGGTGGTGGTCAGGGGTCTGACAAGATACCTCGACATTTCGGCCGATTCAGTGGTGCCACATCTGGGGGCAGAGATGCTTTTGGTAGGGGCCATCCCCCTAGGCCTTTTAAGTCAGCCCTCTAGGTATTCTGCAGTGCATCATCAGCTCCCATCAGTGCACCGCCGATTCAGAGCTTTCAGGGTGGTCATTCTGGTTGTCAGGGACAGTTACCGGGTTAGTATTCTCAGCAGTCAAGGTCATGCTTCACTTGTAGTGGTTTGGGACATATTTCCAGGTTTTGCCCTCGAGGTTTTGGTGGTTCTCAGTATCAGGATTCCCGTGCCATGGTTCCCGTATCAGGTGCACCCCCACCCCCTCAGCTAGCTAGGGGTGGTTGTCGTGGTGCCAGAGGTGGAGGTCATACTCATAGAGGTAGAGGACATGTCACAAGAGGTAGAGGTCAGGCCACAGTAGGTCAACCTAGAGATGTTCAGGTTAGAGGGGCCCTTCCCCGATGCTATGCTATTCCGGCCAGGCCTGAGGCTGAGGCCTCTGACGCAGTTATCACAGGTATGGTTTCAGTTTGCAGCCGAGATGCTTCGGTGTTATTCGATCTGGGTTCTACTTTCTCTTATGTGTCTTTATATTTTTCCCCTTATTTGAGCATGTCCCGTGATTCCCTAAGTGCTCATGTATATATGTCTACCCCGTTGGGTGATTCTATAGTGGTATATCGAGTCTACCGTGCTTGCTTAGTAGTTATTGGTGGTATGGAGATTCAGGTTGATCTTTTGCTTCTGGATATGGTTGACTTTGATGTTATATTGGGGATGGATTGGCTATCTCCCTATCATGCTATTCTGGACTTTCACGCCAAGACAATAACCTTAGCCTTGCTAGGGGTACCTCGTTTGGAGTGGAGAGGGACTCCTAGCCATTCTTCTGGTGGAGTTATTTCTTATATGAAGGCTCGGCGTATGGTCGAGAAGGGTTGTTGGGCCTATTTGGCCTATGTTCGCGATTCTAGTGCTGAGGTTCCTTCTATGGAGTCTGTGCCCGTGGTTCGTGAGTTTCCATAGGTATTCCCTATTGACCTGCCGGGTATGCCACCCGACAGGGATATTGATTTCTGTATTGAGGTAGCTCCGGGCACTCAACCCATTTCTACTCCGCCGTATCGTATGGCCCCGCCAGAGTTGAAGGAATTAAAGGAGCAGTTGCAGGATTTGTTGGATAAAGGCGTCATTAGGCCTAGTGTTTCCCCTTGGGGTGCTCCAGTGTTGTTCGTTAAGAAGAAAGATGGCTCAATGAGGATGTGTATTGACTACCGACAACTGAATAAGGTTACTATTAAGAATAAGTATCCTTTGTCGAGGATTGATGATCTATTTGACCAGCTTTAGGGTGCTGCAGTGTTTTCTAAGATAGACTTGAGATTTGGTTACCATCAACTAAGGATTAGGGCGTCTGATGTCTCTAAGACTGCCTTTCGCACTCGTTATGGGCATTATGAGTTCTTGGTGATGTCATTTGGGTTGACAAATTCCCCCACAACCTTTATGGAGTTGATGAACCGTGTGTTCAGCCCATATTTGGACTCATTTGTGATTGTGTTTATTGATGATATCTTGATTTACTCCCACAGCCGAGAGGAGCATGGGCAGCACCTTTGAGTCGCCCTCCAGACTCTGAGGGATAGGCAGTTGTATGCCAAATTTTCTAAGTGTAAGTTCTGGTTGAGTTCAGTGGCATTTCTGGGCCATGTTGTGTTGGCAGAGGGTATTCAGGTGGATACCAAGAAGATTTCAGCAGTCAGAGATTGGCCTAGACCCACTTCAGCTATAGAGATTCGGAGCTTCTTGGGCTCAGCAGGTTCTTATCGCCGATTTGTGGAGGGCTTTTCATCTATAGCAGCCCCGATGACCAGGTTGACCCAGAAGGGTGCCCAGTTCAGGTGGTATGATGAGTGTGAGGCGAGCTTTCAAAAGCTCAAGACAGCCTTGACCACAACACCGGTGTTAGTTTTTCCCACAGGTTCAGGACCGTATACCATGTATTGTGATGCTTCACGGGTTGGGCTTGGTGCAGTGTTGATGCAGGATGGAAGGGTCATAACCTATGCTTCTCGTCAGTTGAAGGTTCATGAGAAGAATTATCCAGTTCATGACTTGGAGTTAGCAGCGATTGTTCATGCCTTGAAGACATGGAGGCAATACTTGTATGGGGTGCCATGTGAGGTGTTCACGGATCACAGGAGTTTACAGTATCTATTCAAGCAAAAGAAGTTGAACATGAGGCAGAGAAGGTGGTTAGAGTTGTTGAAGGACTGTGATATTACCATTCTTTATCATCCGGGGAAGGCCAATGTGGTGGCCGATGCTTTGAGCCGAAAGTCAGCCAGTATGGGTAGTCTTGTTTATTTGTCAGTCGGAGAGCGACTTCTTTCTTTGGATGTTCAGGCTTTGGCCAACCGATTTGTGAGATTGGAGGTTTCTGAGACTGGCGGTGTTTTGGCCCATATCGTGGCTCGTTCTTCATTGTATGATCGTATTTGGGCCAGGCAGTATGGTGATCATCATTTATGTGTTCTCAAAGATACAGTCCGGCACAGAGGTGCCAAGCAGGTTACGCTTGATGATGAGGGAGTTCTGCGGATGCAGGGCCGTATTTGTGTACCTGATGTTGATGGTATTCGTAAGTTGATACTACAGGAGGCCCATAGTTCCCGGTATTCCATTCATCCAGGCGCCGCAAAGATGTACCTGGACTTGCGGCAGCATTATTGGTGGCGTATGTGAAGAAGGATATTGTAGCTTATGTAGCTCAGTGCTTGAACTGTCAGCAGGTTAAGTACGAGCACCAGAGACCCAGTGGTTTGATGCAGTAGATTCAGCTTCCCGAGTGGAAATGGGAGCGTATCACCATGGATTTTGTAGTTGGACTCCCACGGACTCAGAGTATGTTTGATGCGTTGTGGTTTGTTGTGGATAGGCTGACCAAGTCAGCACATCATTCCGGTATCAGTTTTGTATTCAGCGGAGAAGTTGACAAAGATCTATATGAGAGAGATTTTTAGATTGCATGGTGTGACCATATCCATTATATCAGATCGAGGTACTCAGTTTACCTCCCATTTCTGGAGAGTATTTTAGAGTTGGGCACGCAGATTGAGTTGAGCACAACATTTCATCCTCAGACGGACGGATAGTCCGAGCGTACTATTCATATTTTGGAGGATATGTTGCAGGCTTGTGTCATTGACTTTGGTGGTTCATGGGACCAGTTTTTTTCTTTAGCTGAGTTTGCCTACAACAACAGCTATCGGTCGAGCATTCAGATGGCTCTTTATGAGGCATTGTATGGTAGGCGGTGTCGGTCTCCAGTCGGATGGTTTGAGCCGGGAGAGGCTAGATTGTTGAGTTCTGAGTTAGTCCAGGATGCCTTGGACAAGGTAAAGATCATTCAGGATAGACTTCGTACAGCTCAGTCCAGGCAAAAGAGTTATGCGGATCGCAGAGTTTGAGATTTGGCCTTTATGGTAGGAGACCGGGTATTTCTTCGAGTGTCGCCCATGAATGGCGTGATGAAATTCGGAAAGAAGGGAAAGTTGAGCCCTAGGTACATTGGTCCATTTGAGATTTTGGATAAGGTAGGAGAGGTGGCCTACAGACTTGCCTAGCCACCGAGTTTATCAGCCGTGCACCCGGTATTTCATGTGTCTATGCTCCGGAGGTATATTGTGGATCCATCTCATGCACTTGACTTCAGTGGTGTCCAGTTGGATAAGGATTTGACTTATGAGGATGCGTCGGTAGCCATATTAGCTCGGCAGGTTCGTCAGTTGAGATCACAGAGTTATCCTTCGGTTCGTGTTCAGTGAAGAGGTCAGCCTGTTGAGGCAGCTACCTGGTAGTCCGAGCCCGATATGCAGAGCCGATATCCCCATCTTTTCCCCGATTCAGGTACCTTTCTATGTCCGTTCGAGGACAAACGTTTGTTTTAGAGGTGGAGATTGTGATGACCCAAAAGGCCATCCCGTGTAAATTTAACTAAAGTTGTGTTCCAAGGCCCCGAAAGCCTCTGTTAATCTCACCTCGATGTGCGTGCGCAGCCCGGACGCATAGCCGGGAAGACTTCATGTGAAAACTTGATAAAGAGTTGAATTTATAATAATTAATTGATTAAAGTTGACTTTGGTCAATATTTTTGGTAAACGGACCCGGACCCGAGATTTGACGGTCCCGGAGGGTTCGTAGGAAAATATGGGACTTGGGCGTATGACCGAAATCGAATTCCGAGGTACCAAGTCCGAGAAATGAATTTTTAAAGAAAATTGTTTTCTGAAAATTTTAAAGACTTTTGAAAATGAACTTCGATGTGATATCTGTGTTAGCGGGCTCGTATTATGGTTCCGGAGCCCGGAACAGGTTCAATATGTGTTATATGAGTTATCTGTAAAATTTGGTAAGAAACGGACTTTGTTTGACGTGTTTCGGATTGAAAATGGAAAATTTGAACTCTATGAAGTTTTGAAGAATTTCTATGGATTTTGGAGTCTGATTCGTTGTTTTTTATGTTGTTTTGGTGGTTTTATTACTTGAATAATTCTGTAGGATGTATATGAGGGTGTTCGAGTATTTGGTTTTGAGCCCCGAGGGCTCGGGTAAGTTTCGGGTAGGTGTCGGAGTGCAGAAAGGTAGAAAAATCTGGTGTATAGAGTTGTATCTGATGTCTGGTGTCTATCACTATGCGATCGCATAGGTTTCCTCGCGATCGCATGGTGTAGTGTGTGAGGGTAGGGTTCTGTGGCTCTATGCTATCGCATAACCTCTTCCACGATCGCATAGAGTATAGGAGAGCTGGGTGGGGGCTGGGTAAGGTCTTCTCTGCGGTCGCACAAGCCCATCTGCGATCGCAAAGGTCTGTGGCAGGTCTCTTCTGCGATCACATCTTCTCCTCTGCGGTCGTGTAGTAGGGGATCCATGAAGCTCTGCGATCACAACCCTCATTCCGCGACCGCATAGTACAAATTTTGCCCAGTTATTTAATGTTTAAAAACAGAACCCATTACGGGATTTTTCATATTTTTCACCATCTTCTTCTTCTCCAAACCCCATGGACGACTTCCAAGCTATTTTTCCACCATAACCACTTGGGTAAGTAATCCTAACTCTAATTTCTTCCATTTTCCTTCATCAATCACTAGATTCTAGGTCTAAAAACATGAAATCAAAGGTAGAAATTGGGGGTTTTGGGTAGAGTTAGGGCTTTTGGAATCTTGGGGAATTCAACCTCATTTTGGGGTCGGATTTCAAAATAAATTGTATATTCGGGATCGTGGGGTAATGGGTGATCGGGTTTTGGTCCGAACCTCGTGTTTGGACCAAGCGGACCCGGGGTCGAATTTTGGTATTTTTTGAAGATTGATGGGAAATCTATAATTAGGCTTTGGTATTTGGTTTATTGAGTAATTATTGATGTGAATAAGTCAATTATGTCTAGATTTTATCGTATCGGAGTTGGATTCGAGAGGCAAGGCGGTGTTTGAGGCTTTACTTGCACTTTTGGCGCCGAGGTAAGTGTTTGGCCTAACCTTAGCTTGAGGGAATAGGTATAGAGTCTTATTTGCTATGTGAATTTCATGTCCAACGTATAGGTGAGGTGACGAGTACCTATATATTGTGGGCAAGCATGCCCGTGAGTCGAATTTGATGAGTTATTTAATGTTCTTTGATATTCTCTGTGTTGTGAATTATTGGGAACCTTGGAAGTGGTACCTCGAGGTTATTTCATGACGTACAAAGTTATTGATTATGCGTTCCGTTGAGGGCTTTGCTGTTGAAATTATACTTCTGAGTGAGGTTGGTTATAGCTGAGCCCCTTGCCGGAACAATAGAAGTTTTATTGATTATTTATGTACATTGGGATGTCTTATTGTTAAACTTTCATATTAATTGTTGCTTTTATATTCATTATGCACGAGGGGACATTCCGTGCTGAGCGATTGTGAGGTTATGCACGAGGGGACATTCTGTGCTGAGTGATTATTATTTATGCACGAGGGGACATTCTGTGCCGAGTGACTGTGAGGTGATGCACGAGGGGACATTCCGTTTCGAGGTACTTTATTATTTATGCATGAGGGGACATTTCGTGTCGAGTGATTGTGAGGCTATGCACGAGGGGACATGAGGTGCATTTTGCTGCTTATTTACTTGTTTAGAGATGTTAATTCCTGTTTTACTCCTACGTTTCAGTTATTACTTAATTCTACTGTGTTAGTAATTGTTGCCCCTTTATACCTAGCATGTTCTTCCCCGTAACTGTATTTCTTGTTTATTTCCTGTTATATTATTGAACTGCGCAGGTATTTAATTGCGGTCGTGTCCTAGCCTCGTCACTACTTCGCCGAGGTTAGGCTCGGCACTTACTCAGTACATGGGGTCGATTGTACTGATGCTACACCTGCACTTCTTTATGTTGTGCAGATTACGCGGCCGGACCCAGTGGACACAGCCAGATGGAGTATCCTTCAGTCCACGCAGGCGACATCAAGGTAGACCCGCAGACGTTCGTGGGCCCTGACGTCACCTTCTATCTCTTCTTTTGTCATTTTGCGTATTTCTAGACATATGTATCATTTTATTTCAAACTGTTGCTTTTAGTCAAATCTTAGTCTAGTTCGTGAGATTGTGACTCCATTTATGGGTTTTGTACTTAAAGGGATTTCTACGAAATTGGCAATTGTAGTTTTAGAATCTATTAAGCCTCCGTATTTCTATCATGATCACCTAGTTAGCGTTTATTGTTAACATGTCAATTCATTTAAAACGTTGGCTTGTCTAGCGAGTTCAACGTTAGACGCCATCACAGCCTGAAGGTGGGATTTCGGGTCGTGACAACATTATGTTGGGAAAATGTGGCCTGGGAATGGAGTACCCTATATTGGAAAAGATATCAGGGAGTGGTGTACCCTGCATTTAAGATCAAATCAACTAGGGAGTGAATACCATATGTTGGAAAAGGAGACTAGGGAGTGGAAACCATACATTTAAAATAAAATCAACTAGGAAGTGGAGACCCTATGTTGGAAAGAAGACTAAGGAGTGGAGACCCTATGTCTAAATCAACTAGGGATTGGAGACCCTATGTTGGAAAATCATCAACTAGGGAGTAGAGACCCTATGTTGTCATCAACTAGGGAGTGGAAACCTTATGTTGGCATCAACTAGGGAGTGGTGACCCTATGCTGGCATCAGGTTATGTTGGCATCAACTGGGGAGTGGAGACCCTATTTTGGCATCAACTAGGGAGTAGAGACCCTATGTTGGAAAATGAGACCAGGGAATTGTATACCCTGTGCTAAAACGAACTAAGAAGGATTTTTTGTTTTTTTGTTTTTTGGAGTAAAATCAATTTCAATTTTTTTTCTTAGAAAATCATTCTTTTAAACAAATTGCCCCAATGCTTATTTTCTGAGGACATAAATAAACTATTTTTTTTTTCAAACCAAGACTTCTTATTTTTTTTTTTTAAATTATCCTTGAAGAAAATTCATCAGACTAGGATGTTTTTTTGGTATCTTAGGAAAAAGATTCATCAGACTAAGATTTCTATCCTAGGATAAAGTTCATCAGACTAGGCCCTTTTTTTTTATCTTAGGAGAAAGATTCATCAGACTAAGATTTTGATCCTAAGAGAAAGTTCGTCAGACTAGGTATTCTATCTTAGGAGAAAGATTCATCAGACTTAGTTTTTTATCCTAGGAGAAAGTTCAACAGACTAGGTCCTTTTTTTGGTATCTTAGGTGAAAGATTCATCAAACTAAGATTTCTATCCTAGGAGAAAGTTCATCAGACTAGGTCTTATATCTTAGGAGAAAAATTCATCGGACTAAGATTTCGATCCCATGAGAAAATTTATCAGACTAGGTCCCTTTTTTGTCATCTTAGGAGAAAGATTCATCAGACTAAGATTTCTTTATCCTAGGAGAAAATTCATCAGACTATGTTTTCTATCTTAGGAGAAAGATTCATCAGACTAAGATTTTGATCCTAGGAGAAAATTCATCAGACCAGGTCCTTTTTTTTGTTATCTTAGAATAAAGATTCATCAGACTAAGACGTTTATCCTAGGAGAAAGGTTCATCAGACTAGGTTTTTTCTTTATTATCTTAGGAGAAAGATTCATCATACTAAGATTTTTATCCTAGGATAAAGTTCATCAGACTAGGTCTTTTATCTTAGGAGAAAGATTCATCAGACTAAGATTTTGATCCTACGAGAAAGTTCGTCAGACTAGGTCTTTTTTTTTTGTTTAGGAGAAATATTCATCAGACTAAGATTTCTGTCCTAGGAGAAAGTTCATCAGACTAGGGCTTCTATCTTAGGAGAAAGATTCATCAGACTAAGATTTTTATTGGAAGAAAATCCATCAGACTAGGACTTTTATCCTAGGAGGAAAAATGTGAGAAGCAATGGCAATATTTTATGCACACTAGCAAGACAAGTAAAAGCAAAGATTTGAGAAACTTCCTTTTGTTGGCTCTTCTCTTCAGTTCATTCCTTTTTTTTTTGAACCACTTTCCTTGCACTTCTTTGTTCCTGTTTCAAACAAAGAAAATTTTGTCAGTTTTGAGAGTGGTGGTCGATTTGTGGCCATGAGTCCGGAGCAGCTTGACTTTTGCTCAATCAACTTGAGTCGGTTTCAAAAGACTTTTGCTCTGCATCAACCCTGATTGTTTCACACTCTGTGCCATTAGTATTTGTGGCTCAGTCAGCCTTATCCCAACAAGAGATCTTTTCTTAGGCGACCTTTTCTGACATCTTGATTGGCTTCTTGCCTTTTGGAGCAATTTGTCTGTCAGAGAGAATCATCAGTTATCTTTGCTTGTGCCAAGTAGTCTAACAAGAGTCTTTTTTTAGGGGGGGGGGAACCATTTTCATGAACTCTCGAGGCATGTTGACTGTAACAACTGAATGTGCATGCCAAATTTGCTTTGTGCAACTGAAAAGCTAGTAACAGATTTTGAAATCCTTTCTTGCTTGTTTTGACAAGGACTGACTCAGAGTGAATGACACAATGATGCAAAGAAACAAGTATTAACAAGCAATGCCCCTGTCAGAAGGACAGAAGGAAGAGTTTTTTTTTTTTTTTTTTTGCGCTAACTAGCCTTAATGATCATGACATGCATTTTGGACTTAATGGCCGATCTATCAAACTGATCAAATCTTCCCTTTCACCATTCCTATGACCTTTGAAGTTGGGCTTCTTCGCGCTAATCCTTTGCATCATTTTCATGACTCACCTTCGACTAGTGGTGCCCCGAGGGCTTTTCACCAATAAGTCTCTCTCATTTATTTTTCTCTACTTACCGTCTCCTTATAGTGCCCGTGAAGGTTTTCACTAGTAAGACTCTCTCATTTTCTCATTTTTTCTTTTTTTTCTTTTTCTTTCGTGAGTAACTTGACAGTGTTCTATGCCATGTGACAACCGTTGCTCATTCCATGCTTTCTTGCATGAGCAACTGAAAGTCTTTTATGTCGCGTGACAACCGTTGCTCATTGCATGCTTCTCTTGGCATTCTTGAAGGCATATCGGGAGGTCTTTATTTGGAAGGTTTTTGGATAGGGTTGAAATGAGGGTTGGCATGATGGCTTAAAGTACACTCAAAATGAGGGGTTATAAACTGACAACTCTTGGAATCGACTCTTTTAAAAGTGAAATAAAATTTCTACCCTAGTTTTAGCTACTAGGGATTTTTTTTGGATTTTTTTTACTCTTATTTGGTTTGACCAAACCGTGAAAGGCTGCCTACATATCCTTTTTTTTATAAGGAATCAGGTGGACCATAGTTCAAACATCAGACCTAACTATTTTTCATCTTTCTTTCTTTTTCTCATTTTTTTTCTTTTCCTTTTTCTCATTTTTTCTGTCTTTTTTTTTCTTTTTGCTTTCGAAACAGGTTGCCCCAGCTTTTATTTTTTGGAGGCATGGACCTTTGACTGTTCTTTCTCTTCTTTTTTTTCATTTAACTTTCTAAGAGTTTCCCCAGCTTCTACTCTTATGGCATGGACTTTTCTTTTCATTTTTTTTTGGACTTTTAACTTTAGGATTTGTGATGACCCAAAAGGTGATCCCGTGTAATTTTAACTAAATATGTGTTCCGAGGCCTTGAAAGTCTCCATTTATCTCACCTCGATGTGCGTGCGCAGCCCGGGCGCATAGCTGGGAAGCCTTTATGTGAAAAATTGGTAAAAAGATGAATTTACAATAATTATTTGAATAAAGTTGACTTTGGTCTAGTAAATGAACCTGGACCCGTGATTTGACTGTCCCGGAGGATACGTAGGAAAATATGGGACTTGGGCGTATGCCCGGAATCGAATTCCGAGGTCCCACGTCCGAGAAATGAATTTTTGAAGAAAATTATTTTCTGAAAAATATAATGGTTTTTGAAAATGAAATTTGATGTGAAACCTGTGTTGTCGGGTCCGTATTATGGTTTCGGAGCCCGGAACAAGTTCAATATGTTTTGTATGAGTTATCTGTGAAATTTGGTAAGAAACAGACTTAGTTTGAGGTGATTCAGACTAAAAATGGGAAAATTTGAAGTTTAAGGAGTTTTGAGAATATATATAGATTTTGAGGTTTAATTAGTTGTTTTTATGTTAATTTGGTGATTTTATTGCTCGAATAAGTCCGTAGGATATTTTTGTGGTTGTGTGTGTGTTTAGTATTGAGCCCCGAGGGCTCGGGTGAGTTTCGGGTAGGTGTCAAAGTGCTAAAGTGTTGAACAATTTGGTGTAAAAATGCTTTTGCTGGTGTCTGGTGTCCAACACTATGCGATCACATAAGTCCTCCCGCGATCGCATAGTGTAGTGTGAGAGGTGGAATTCTGGTACTCTATGCGATCACATAGCCCTATCCGCGATCGCATAGGGGTATAGGAGAGCTGGGGGGGGGGGGGGGGGGGGGTATTTTTTTGGCTGGGGCGCACCT
>ML249623.1:0-29665 GCA_005239495.1 Nicotiana undulata | reverse complement strand
GGGGGGGGGGGGGGGGGGGGCTAGGTAGCTACCTTGTGCGACCGCATACTCTTATTCGCGATCGCATAGGGTGGGGTCAATAAACCAGTGCGGTCACACCTCTTCATCCGGGACCGTAGTGCTTAAGCCCAGTTCCACTATGCGATCGCACCCTTAGCTCCGCAATCGCATAGGACAAAATCGCCCAGTTATTTTAAAAGCCCCAAAACAAAATACTTACGCTGTAATTTAACCATTTTTCTTACACTTCTTCTTCTCCACTCTTCTTAGGAGATTTTGAAGCAATTCTTCAACCATAACCTCTTAGGTAAGTTATCTTTAACTTGTTTCTTTCCATTTTTTCTTAAATATCCACTAGATTTTAGGCCTAAAAACATGAAATTAAAGGTAGAAATAGGGATTTTGGGTAGAGTTAGGGCTTTTTGAATAATTGGGAATTTGACCTCGTTTTAGTGTCGGATTTCAAAATAAACTGTATATTCGGGCTCGTGGGGGAATGGGTGATTGGGTTTTGGTCCGAACCTCGTGTTTGGACCAAGCGGGCCCGGGGTCGAATTTTGGAATTTTTGGAAGAATGTTGGGAAATCTATAATTAAGCTTTGGAATTGAATTGCTGAGTAATTATTGATGTTATTGAGTCAATTGTTTCGGAGTCAGATTCGAGAGGAAAAGCGATGCTAGAGGCTTGATTTGCATTCTTGGAGCCGAGGTAAGTGTTTGGCCTAACCTTAACTTGAGGGAATAGGTATAGAGTCTTATTTGCTATGTGTTATTCCATGTCCAACGTATAGGTGAGGTGACGGGTACCTATATCTTGTGGTCGAGCAAGCCCGTGAGTCGTACTTGATTATTTACATAGTATTCTTTGATACTCTCTGTGTAATGAATTAATTGTCATTCTGGAAGTGATACATTGAGGTTAATTCATGATGTAGAATGTTATTGATTATTCGTTCGGTTGAGGATTATTTTGTTAATTTATACATCCGAGTGAGATTGGTATAGCTGAGTCCCTTGCCGGGACAGTAGATTTCTTGTTGATTATTTCTGTACATTTGAGGTTTCTTGTTGCTGCTTTTCCTACCAATTGTTGCTTTTACATATGTTATGCACGAGGGGACATTCCGTGCCGAGTGATTGTGAGGTTATGCACGAGGGGACATTCCGTGCTGAGTGTTTATTTATTTAATTATGCACGAGGTGACATTCCGTGCCGAGTGATTATTATTTATGCATGAGGGGACATTCCGTGCCAAGTGATTGTGAGGGTATTCCTGAGGGGACATTCCGTGCCGAATGATTATTATTTATGCACGAGGGGACATTCTGTGCCGAGTGATTGTGAGGTTATGCACGAGGGGACATTACGTGCCGAGTGATTATTTATTTATGCACGAGGGGACATTCCGTGCTGAGTGTGTGTGAGGTTATAGCACGAGGGGACATGTCGTACCATTTCTGTTTATTTACTTGTTCAAAGCTATTAATTCCTGTTGTTATTTTTACATTTCAACTACTATCTTGTTCTGTTGTTTTAGTTAGTTGTTGCCCTTCATCCCCAGCATGTTATCCCCCGTCGTTGTATTTACTTGCTTATTTCCTACCATTATTTCCTGTATACTACTGAATTGCACATGTGTTATTTGTTGTCGTGTCCTAGCCTCGTCACTACTTCGCCGAGGTTAGGCTCGACACTTACTCAGTACATTGGGTTGGTTGTATTGATGCTACACCTGCACTTCTTTATGTTGTGCATATTACAGCGCCGGACCCAGTGGACATTGAGCGAGGGAGTATCCTTCAGTCCACGGCGACACCGAGGTAGTCCTGCAGGCGTCCGCATGCGTTGGCGTCACCATTTATCTCTTTTCTTCTGTCTTATCTTGTATTTCTAGACAGCTACACTTCTTTATTTCAGACTCATGCTTTTAGAAATCTTAGACTATCCGTGAGATTGTGGCACCAGTTCTGAGGGTTTATGTACGAAATTTCGTAATATTTACTATATTAAGTTGATGGATTCTTAGCTTCCGCATTCTGATTTATTTATTCAAGTTTATTGTTGTTCTTTTAAATATCGTAAATAAAGAAAATAGTAAATCTAACCCAAAATGTTGGCTTGTCTAGCGGGTTCAACGTTAGACGCCATCACGGCCTAAAGGTGGGATTTCAGGTCGTGACAGGCTTGATTCCAAAAGAGGGTGGTCAAAGAAAAATGACACCGGCTCAAAAGGGGTAGAGAAGGGTATAAAGTGTTTAGATAGCAGAAAAAAGGCCTCCCAGCCTCAAGAACGCCAAAGCATATTATCTTCACAAACACGGCATTGATGGACATGTCGCTTTCTGGGTCTTTTTTTTAGTGTAAAGCTGTATGAGCAATACTTTCCTCGCAGTGAATGACCCTTGTCAATTTAGGTGACTTTTTCTTGGGTTTTGTATTGATGTAGAAGATGCATTTTGCCACTAAACTGATCCATTTCAAGTTGTCTGAAATACACCTTCTTAACACTTTTTATCTTTTAGTGCTAAACAAACTTCAACCCGTCTGATCATCCTTAAGCCCGATCTTCTCAATGATTCAAAAGGTGGAGATCTTTAAATATTATGAGCATGACTGCTTTTGTTCCATGTAAACTTGACTCATGCTTATTTTTGGAACGTTACATGTCCCTATTCCTCCTCAAAAGTGTCTCTTTCTCACTTATCTCATTCAAGACTAAATCAGTTTTCTAAGATCTGGCCAAAATTTCCGCATGCATGTCATGTCACTAGAACTAGCGTATAAAGAATTATACAAAAAATGAGTGACTGCTTTTTTTTGCTCTTTTTTTATAAACAAAGGATAGAAAGGTCCGACAGCACAAAAAGAAGAAGAAAAGACGACAAAATAAGCTACCATGGCTAAAAGAATAGTGACTTTCCAGTTGCTAAGCGACATCTTAGCCACAAAGTTGGACATCAACACTACTACGATATTCAGTCCTTTTTATTGCTTTTGATTCAACACTCAAATTTGACTTTTTAATCAAACCGCTCCCAATATTGACTATCGAACATAGAACTGACGGCATGAGAGATTTCATAGCAACTAATTTCTCAAAGGACTTGAAAGAATTTTCATGTCGCCCCATCATCAAACCATCCCGAGCAGCGCATGTCCTATTGCTCAAATCTGGTAAAGTCAACCAACATTTGCCTCCCCTTTTGATTTTTCACCACCAGTTTGTCTACTTGCCCTATCATAACCTTGGTTGGATAAAAAATAGTGGTACTTATTCCACTGAGGGATCCCGGATTGATCGCGTGACTCGCCATTGTAAACCAACAAACCGACCACCCTTAACTAGCTTTTATTTCAAAACAAAAAGTATGTTAGAATAAACACTCTTTTTTTTCTTTTTCCCTTTTTTTTTGTCGCTTTTTTTTTTCTTCTTCCTTTTTCTTTGTTTTTTCTTTTCTTTTTTCTTTGTTTCAAACCATTCGATCGAACCTGATGTGGGTTGCCTCGTATCATGTGGGAACATGAATCAGATCTTGCGTAGTTCGGAAAGATTGGGAATAAAGTAAATAAACTAACTTTTATTTTTGAATTTTGAATTTTTTTAATTTAGGAAAGAAAGACTTACAAAGAAGAAAGATTTTTTTTTTGTTGAATTTTCGAATTTTCTTTTTTTTTTTCGCCTAGCATTCGAAAGAAAAACTTCTAAAGCAGAGGAAATTTTTTTTGGGTTTTGGAATTTTATTTTGAATTTATGAAAGAATAACTTCTAAAGAAAAAGAAAATATTTTTGAATCTTGAATTTTCTTTTCAATTTTCGAAAGAAGAACGAAAATATATTTTTGGATTTTTGTTTTTTTGATTTTTTGCGAAATTTTGAAAGAAAGACTTCTAAAGAAGAAAGAAAATATTTTTTAGGATTTTTTGATTTTTTTTTTAATTTTTGGGAAAAGAACTTGTAAAAAAAGGTAGAAAATAATTTTTGGATTTTGATTTGATTTTTTTTCGAACGAAAGACTTCTAAAATGAAAGAAAAATATTCATGGATTTGGTTTTTTTCAATTTTTTTTTCAACGAAAGACTTCTAAAGAAGAAAGAAAATATTTTTGTATATGTTTTTTTTGTTGAATTTTGGGAAAAACACTTCTAAAAAAAGGTAGAAAATAATTTTTTTTTTGGATTTTGATTTCATTTGTTTTCTTGTTCTAACGAAAGACTCCTGCAAATAAAATATTTTTTGGTATAAAACTTTTCTTAGTTTTTATTTGTTTGGGATTTTCTAAAAGAAAGACTCCTAAAGAATGAATTAAAGAAAAATATTTTTAATTTTTAAAAAATGGGGGCCAGAACCGATGAGGTTTGCCTACATATCTCACATCCGGTGAGAATCAGACCCGCGCAGTTCTACCAGTCTTGACGGAACAGAGGAAACATGAGGTTATGACTTCTAAAACTGGCATCTATATTTAATTTGAACCAACCTTCTAGTGGTATATCCCAAGTGATATTGATATTCAAGTGGCCTTGGTGGAGTTATCACTGATGAAAAGGGAGACTGGATTGTTGGGTTTTCAAAAATGGCATATGCAAGTGGATCAGTAACAGCTGAACTAAAGGCCCTTCGAGAAGGACTCAGACTAGCAAATTAATAGAAACTATTCCCCCTCGAGATAGAAACAGACTGCACGGAGGTAATCCAGGTCATACAAGAAGGTAGTGTTTTATTTAACAAAATTTTAAATGAATGCAGGTACTTAATGCAGCAGCAGAGGGTTAGCCTGCGACACATCTTCAGGCAGGGGAACAGGACAACACATGGACTGTCAAGAATATGCATCAATCAAGGAAGTAGTAAAGCTTGGATAGATGGGAGCACAAGCAGTCACAAGTGCAGAAAGAAAATTTCTGTCATACCCCCTCAGGGTATTAGCTGTATTTTTGAAAAATAATCGTCTGGTCATGTTATGGAGAAAATATTCCTCTCTTTTGAAGCTTGCAAAGTTTTAACAAGCCATGAAAACTTGTGTGTCCTGCGAGACACGATTTTGGATCCCCATGTAATCGACAACGATTAGTTATTATATATAAAATTTCCTGTTTGCTCAAAAAAAGACTTGTGAAAACATTCACTTATTTTCTTTCTCTCTTTTTTTTTCGGGAGAGTTTCAGCATTTTCTAATACCTACCTCTCAATCTTTTATTTTTTTGATTTTTCCTTTTTTTCCCCTATTTCAGAAGCCAGTAAAACATGCAAGCCGAAACAAACAGATACGCAAGTAGCACGTAAGATGCATCAGCATGGTCTTTTAAATTGGGTACACCTGTTCTAGAAGGACCCAACCCCTGCGTTGAGTCCCCAAAGTCAAATGCACGTGATGCAAACAAACTCACCTACTAGGGATCCGACATGAGGTTATGTCATTCTAAGTTTGAATCCTGGGGTTTTGTTCTAGACCTGGATTACCCGAGCGGACAGCTCGAGCCGAGGGGCAGCGTACCGGGAATACAGAAGCTTCACCGGCTTTGCAACTTGTCCGAACCTCGTTCTAAAATTTGGATATGACTCTAACAGAAAAGAAGTCACACGAAGTGCACACTTCCTAGATGATTTAGAAGACTCAGAGAGAAGAGGGTCTCAGCACAATTTATATACAGTTCAGATAATATCTAAGCGCTAAAAAGTGTCAGTTAGCAAATTAGGTTCAAAACATGTAAAAATAAGATAATAATGAAAGCCAAGTATCACAGTTATTCTAAGCTCGAATTCTGAACCCTGAACAAGAGATTATGGGTTCCGATCCCCAGCAGAGTCGCCAGAGCTGTCACACCTCATTTTTCCCAAAAGGATGGGATAGGAGAGTTTTTTCAATTAAAGTGACATTATCGATTTTTGGATATTTTACTGATTTTCAGAGTCGCCACCCGGATTTTTTTTACTGTGTTCCGGGACACCATTTATTTTTAATATCCCAAACCGAGGAAGTGTTGACTCTGTTTAAAATATCTGCAAACCAGAAATCCGAGTAAGAAATTTTGTTAACCGGGGAGAAGGTGTTAGGCACTCCCGAATTCCGTGGTTCTAGCACGGTCGCTTAACTATTAATTTTTGGCCTAATTATCTGAGTATTTACATATTTTAAACCTATTGTGCATTTTAGCCTTTTGAACCGCTTTTAATTATTTATGAAATTATTTTTGAAAAAAGTCACGATGTCGTACACTTGCCATTTTGGTAGGCGCTGCAAACCGCGCCACGTGAAATGCACCCGCGATTTACAACACATTTATTATTACTAAAAATTTAAAATTGTGGTCGGGTCACATGAAATGCACATCCGAATGAGATTTATGCATCACAACTATGTCACGGGAACCGTACCCATAATCGCAAGAATTTATTATTGATCGCGCCTAAAGCAGACTACGATGTTCATGAGTTATGTTCCCAATATACTTTTGAGGTTGTTGTAAGGACATGATATATGAAATTATTGTAGAAGAATATTACGAGTAATACTATGAATTTTAAAGTTACAACCCAAAATTATATCTAAACTAGTGAGGGATATCCCGTGTTGTGCACGGGCCCAAACTCAAAGGAAAAAACTAATACTACAATTCCAGTTGCTTAATAATTTTATAACGAAATAAATATTATTTTCAGTCACAAATTTTCAGTATTAAAGTCAAGTTCATGTCCAAACATAATGCACAATCTTTTTTCAATTTCAATTTCAAATACTTTTTTTAAACCTTAATCGAATATTACTGAACACTTACAAAAAATTGAATTCAAAGCTGACAGATTATACATAAACTAACTTGTGCTAGACACTTATTTCAAGGGAAAAAATTATGTATAATAAAATGTGACTAAAACCTATATTAAAGCTTTATAATAACAATAATAGCATGGTATACTAACCAAAATATTTAATTTATATTTTATATTCTCAATATGGTAATAATTGCCTTTCAGTAACATCATAATTCAATTTTATTCCTATAATTATGGATAGTTACCAAAGTAGTACTTCGTCATTTTATCTTTTTAGCATCTGGATTCTAATTAAATCATTTTTTATCTATTTTATTCTTCTGTAAGAAAGTCAATAAGTCATTGCTCATTTTTTTCGTAATATTAGCATAATATATATGATCTTCTTCTACTTTATTAGAGAATCTATCTTTAATATTATTGTAAAATAGCAAATACCTCCAATAATATTACAGCAAATTGCGTAAGGTATAATTGTGTAGCTGATAATACTTGTGTTTAAACTGTCAAACTTTGCTTGCTTATTGTTCATTTCAGAATTTAGTCTTCATATCACTATGTGTGCCTAATTCATTTTACTTTTGTTAAAGATTGCTGAATAAAAAATATTTGCTTATTTGGAAATAAATATCTTGTATTACTTCTACAATATTAGGGTTGTATGGTGTTGTATTTTTTTATTGTAATCTATTATTAAGAAAAAATAATTTTCTTTACTACAGTAAATATTTTATATTATCTCTACTGTATTAGGTTTATATACGGTTATTTTTCTTTACTGCAACAAAAATTGACCTTAAATTTGAACGAATAGTAACTTTTGAAACTGATAAAGTTAACAAAGTGATCTTCTTTACGCGAGAAATAGATTTGGATAGTAAAAAAATTAAAAGTTTTAATTCAAAACGAACAAAAAAACAAAGGCATTATGAAATGTTTTCCAAGGAACATAGAAATGAACTTGGATTCTGGGACTTGACCGTACATTATTTATAACTACAAATAATATAAAAATTTGTACAAAAATTATACGGAAACTATTTTGATAGATGGGAGAATACAAGGAAAAAGAGGGCTGGGCATAATAGTAAACGTGGCTGCAAACAAATCATTAAAAAACTGCTATGTACAGTTGGGGGACCCACGTGATTAGGAAATGCCCATTTCAAAAAAGCTGAGAAATTCATGTGGGCCCGAAAAACTTATCAGCATGTACATCTAATAAAAGTAACATGTACAATATCTATAAAGAAGATAAAGTATGAAATTTTGAAAATACCCTTGTAGTGAAACAAACATGTTGACGGAGAGATGCTAAACTCTCCCTTATAGAATAAGAGAATTATTAATATTCTATCAGTTGTTGTAGAAAAGATAGGACCAACTTTTAGCTTATCTTAAATTGTGTCACAGCAAAATTAAATATTTCGGTCCAACATATTTTGGTCAAAAACTCTGCCGTAGCTTATGTCAAATTTAAAGCTCTACGGCCCATGTCTGATTTTTCGTTTTTCACTAATCTTATCTCAACTACAGTAAATTTAACCAAGTTACTGATATTTATTTTAAACCAAAATTCATAACAATAAAATTAAATTTATAACACGTAACTAAACACAAATTAAACAAGCAGCAGAATACTACTACTAATCAAAACAAATGAGATAGTAGTAAAACAAAGCAAATAGGTATAGAGCATCTGTTAAACAAAATAAAAAATAATAAATAATTTCTAAGGAGATAAGATTAACTCACTGGAGCTTTCTTCATATTTTTAATGATGGAAGTTCAACGGCAAAACAGCTAGTACAACAATGAATGTTGAATACTCAAATTGAAATCTAGACCGCGAACAAGACCAGCCACTTCGAACAGAATCGCCGGCGTAAACCTCGAAACTTGATTTTGATGTTGTTGTTTTACAGTGATGTAAGGTGTTTGCGAGCTGGTTTTCATGTGTGTTGAAGTGGGTTTTTTGGTGGTTGTTTAGAGACTATTTTCAGCTCTTTTTTGAGCTGTTTTGAAGGAGTTTATAAGGACATGCAATTATTTATAATCATCAATGGGGACAATTCCCTCTTACAAGGTTAGAAAGGAGACTCACCTCGTGCCGAGCCTATTTTCCGGGTCAAGAATGCGCCTGAAACTTCAAACTCATCTCCCAAGGACTCGAAACTAGTCAAATGATGTATAAATACATTAATTTATACTCAAAGGAATGAAATTCCCATATTTACTTAGTTATTTCAACTTACTTTGAAGAAATCCCAAAATACACCACCGGGCCCACATGCTCGGATTCCGAAAATTTTCGAAGGAAACACTCACCCATAGCCTAAGGATCAATAATATATAGTTTTTGTATGATTTCATGGCAAACCCCTTGGTAATTCTCCCATTTTTCATAAAACCTAGGTTTTTTTACTCTAACCCATGATTTTCCACTAACTAGTGTGTTAATCTATCTAAGAATTCAAGTATTCAACTTAATTATAGTAGGAATTACTTACCTCGCAGTTTCTAGGTGAAATCTCCTCTTTGAAAGCTCCCAAAATCGCCCTAAGTGAAGAAAAATGGCTCAAAAGGGACTAAGTCCCGTTTTGATCTAACACTGCCCAGCTGCCCTTTGTATGCGATTGCAGCAGGGGCAATGCAATCGTGATGGTCAACTGGCCAGGGCCCCCGAAGGCCTACAGTGCGATCGCGGAAGGGGGTCATGCTATCGCGGAGGCTAGCTGGGCTAGTACTATGCGATCGCGGGGGAGAGGGAATGCGAACGTGAAGAACAAAAGTTTGGCCAGGCCACAGCCTTACCCTGTGCGAACGCGTACAAACCTTTGCGATCGCATAGGCCATTTCCCCACACCCTGCCAATACCTTCTATGTGATCGCGTGAGTGCACCCGCGATCGCACAGAAAGAAAACAGACTGTGAAAATCTGGTGTTTTGCATTTAGCTCCGAGGGGTTTGAAACTCACCCGAGCCCCTCGGGACCCTGTCCAAAGGCACTCCAAAGTCTGTATTCATGATACGGACTCGCTCGAATTTTCGGAACATGAAAAACAACAACGAAACTAAGAATCCGACCCCAAAACCAAATTGAATCAAACTTTGAACTTCAAGTTCTAGAATTCGCTTTTAATGCACCGAACCTACCTATACTACTTGGAATAACACCAAATTTTGCAATCAAGTCATAAATGACATACCGGAACTATTCCCCATCTCGAAATTCCGTTCAGACCTCGATAACACAAAAACACGTTCCAAACCTCAATTTGAACTTAAGGAAACTCTTATTTCGCTATTTGGCGCCGAAATGCTCCCGGGTCATCCAAAACCTATTCCGGACATACGCACAAGTCCGAAATCATCATACCTACTAGAACCTTATCTCCCTCCATAAATGATACGTCACGCACCTTCTGATCCGCATACCTCTTATGTCTGGACTGTGCTGTGCGGAGTCTCTCCTGAATCAACTTCACCTTCTCCAAAGCATCCTTCACCAGGTCGGTGCCATATAACTTAGCCTCTCCAGGATCAAACCACCCGATAGGAGAACGAAATCTCCGACCATACAAAGCCTCAAATGGAGCCATCTCGATGCTGGACTGATAACTATTATTGTAAGCAAACTCGGCCAAAGGCAAGAACTGGTCCCACTGACCTCCGAAGTAAATCACACATGCCCTGAGCATGCCTCCAATATCTGAATTGTACGCTCCGACTGACCATCATTCTGAGGGTGAAATGCTGTGCTGAGATCTATCTAGGTACCCATCTCACCATGCAATGCTCTCCAGAAGTGCAAGGTGAACTGAGGACCTCGATCTGATACAATGGACACCGGCACACCGTGCAACCAGACTATCTCCCGAATGTAGATCTGGGCTAACCTCTCAGAAGTATAAGTAGTAGCTACTGGAATAAAATGTGCCGATTTGGTCAACCTATCCACAATGACCCAAACCGCATAAACCTTCCGTAAAGTCCGAGGCAACCCCACCACGAAGTCCATAGTGATGCGCTCCCGCTTCTACTCAGGAATGGGCATCTGCTGAAGTAGGCCTCCTGGCCTCTGGTGCTCATACTTGACCTGCTGGCAATTGAGAGATCTAGCCACATACTCCACTATGTCCTTCTTCATCCGCCTCCAACAGAAATGATGCTTCAAGTCATGATACATCTTCGTAGCACCAGGATGAACAAAATACCGTGAACTGTGAGCCTCCTCTATAATACTCTCCCTCAGGCCATAAACATTAGGAACACACAAACGGCCCTGAAGTCTCAAAACACCATCCTCACCCATAGTAATCTCCTTGGCACCACCCTGAACCACTGTCTCCCGTAGCTCTGCCAAACACGGATCATCATACTGTCGGGCCTTAATCTCCCCCATTAACGAAGATTGAGCAACCACATGTGCAAGAACTCAACGAGGCTCTGAGAGGTCTAATCTCACCAGGCGATTAACCAAGGACTGATTGTCCAAGGCTAGGGGCCTCTCCTCTGTTGCAATATAATCCAAACTACCCATACTCTCCGCCTTCCTGCTCAAGGCATCCACTACCACATTTGCCTTGCCCGGATGATAAAGAATGGTGATGTCATAATCCTTCAGTAACTCCAGCCACCTGCGCTGCCTCAAATTAAGATCCCTCTGCTTGAACAAGTGCTGTAAGCTGCGGTGATCTGTATAAACCTCACAGGACACCCCATACAAGTAATGCCTCCAAATCTTAAAGGCATGAACAATCGCCGCAAACTCCAAATCGTGCACAGGGTAATTCTTCTCATGGACCTTCAGCTGGTGCGAAGCTTAAGCAATAACTCTACCCTTATGCATCAACACACACCCCAAGCCAACGCGTGAAGCATCACAATATACTATACACATCCTAGAACCGGAAGGCAATATCAAAACTGGTGCTGAGGTCAATATTGTCTTGAGCTTCTGAAAGCTCGCCTCACACTCGTCGGACCATTGGAACGAGGAATTCTTCTGAGTCAATCTAGTCAATGGGGCTGCAATGGAACAAAAGCCCTCCACAAATCGCCGATAGTAGCCTGCTAGACCCAAGAAACTCCTGATCTCTATAGCTGACGTAGGACGTGGCCAATTCTGAACTACCTCAATCTTCTTAGGATCAACCTTGATACCCTCTCCGGATACCACGTGTCCCAAGAATGCCACGGAATCCAACCAAAACTCACACTTGGGGAATTTAGCATATAGTTTCTCGCAAAGTCTGGACAACTCTCAAATGTTGCTCGTGCTCGCCCAGGCTATGTGAGTAAATCAGAATGTCATCAATGAATACAATGACAAAAGAATCAATATACGGCCGGAACACCCTGTTCATCAAGTCCATAAATGCTGCTAGGGAATTAGTCAAGCCAAAGGACATCATGAGGAACTCATAATGGCCATATCTCGTACAAAAAGCAGTCTTCGGAACGTCCGAGTCCCGAATCTTCAACTGGTGGTACCCCGATCTCAAGTCGATCTTAGAAAACGCCCGAGCACCCTACAACTGGTCAAACAAATCATCGATGCGCGGCAATGGATACTTATTCTTAATGGTGACCTTGTTCAACTGGCGGTAGTCAATACACATCCGCATGGACCCATCTTTCTTCTTCACAAATAGCACTAGAGCACCCCACGACGACACACTCGGCCTGATAAAACCCTTAGCCAACAACTCCTCAAGCTGCTCCTTCAACTCCTTCAACTCTTTCAGATCCATACGGTACGGGGGAATGGAAATAGGCTGGGTGATGGGGCTAAATCAATACAGAAATCTATATCATGATCCGGAGGCATGCCTGGAAGGTCTGAAGGAAAAACATCAGCAAACTCTCAAACTACTGGCACTGAATCAATCATCGGAGACTCGGCGGTGGTGTCCCGCACATAAGCAAGATACACCAGACAACCCTTCTCGACCATATGTCGAGCTTTCAGGAAGGAAATAACTCGACTANAACATCAGCAAACTCTCAAACTACTGGCACTGAATCAATCATCGGAGACTCGGCGGTGGTGTCCCGCACATAAGCAAGATATGCCAGACAACCCTTGTCGATCATATGTCGAGCCTTCAGGAAGGAAATAACTCGACTAGCTGCACTAACTGAGGAACCTCTCCACTCCAGCTTAGGCAACTCGGGCATGGCTAGGGTAACCGTCTTGGCATGGCAATCCAAGAGGGCATGATAGGGAGATAGCCAATCCATGCCAAGATAATCACGAAATCAACCATATCGAGCAATAGGAGATCCGATCTAGTCTTAAACCCACAAAATGTAATCACACAGGACTGATAAATCCAGTCTACCACCACAGAATCGCCCACGGGATTGGACACATAAATAGGAGTACCCAAGGACTCGCGAGGAACATCTAGGAAACAAGCAAATAACACTGATACATATGAATAAGGGGATCCTGGATCAAATAATATTGATGCCTCTCTACCACATACTGAAATAGTACCTTAATCACGGCATATGAGGCCACTGCATTTGATCGAGCCGGAATAGCATAGAATATGGCTGGTGCACCAGAAGACTGACCTCTGCTGGAATGAATAGGAGCTAGCTGAGCTCCCCCGGCCTGGCCTCCACCTCTGGGACGACCTCTACCAGCCTGTCCTCCACCTCTGGGAGGACGGGGTGCTGGTGCTGAGAATGTAGGCTGATAACTCTGCTGAACGGCCTTGCCCCGAAGCCTGGGACAAGTCCTCCTCATATGGCCTGGATCCCTACACTTATAACATTCCCTCGGTACCATAACCTACTGCCCTAAAGACGAAGAACCCTGGATAGCCGGGGGACGGTAAGAACTCTCTGGCATAGCACTGAAGTAAAGGCTAGAAGACCCCTGATAACCGGAATACCCGCAGAAGGAACCCTGAATGGCTCGTGGGCGATAAGAACTCTCTTGCATGGCGCTGAAATAGGGCCTCACTGGAACACCACGGGGAGGTGGTGGAGGAGCTAAATATGGAGGCCTGCTAGGCTGGCCCCTACCGAACTGACCTCTACCCCTGGTTGGGGCACCTCTGAAATCTCCAGAAAATCTAGCTTTCTTGTCCTGCTAACCCTGCTCTCTGCCCCTCGATCGATAGCCCTCAATCCGGCGAGCTATCTTGACCACAAGTTGATAAGGAGTCCCCAGCTCCACCTCTCAGGCCATGGTGGCCCTAATACCTGAGTGCAACCCAGCTACAAATCTCCGTACTCTCTCAGCATCAGTAGGAAGTATCATAAGGGCATGACGAGACAACTTAGCAAACCTGGCCTCGTAGCTTGTCACTGTCATTTGTCCCTGCTCTAGCTGCTCAAACTGATACCGTAGTTCTTCCCTCTCGAAGGGTGGAATATATCTGTCCAGGAACAACTGAGTGAACTTCTCCCAAGTGATGGAAGGGGAACCTGCCGGTCTACCAAGGATATAAGACTGCCACTATCTACGGGCCCTGCCCTCTAACTGAAAAGTAGTGAAGTCAACTCCATGGGACTCCAATATCCTCATGTTGTGCAGTCTGTCCCTGCACCTATCAATGAAGTCCTGGGCATCCTCACCCCGCTCACCTCCGAAGACAGGAGGGTGCAATCTAGTCCATCTATCCAATAACTTCTGCGGATCGCCGTCCACAGCTGGTCTGAGCTTAGGTGCTGCTGCTACAGGCTGGGCTCCACCCACGGGCAGTGTACCCGAGATCTGATATACTGCTGCTGCATGTCCTCCGGCCTGGGCAGTAGGGGTTTGGACTCCCCCTCCTGCCTGAGATGTGGCAAGATCCGCTGGAAATAAACCAGCCTGAGTCATAGTGTCCATGAACCGCATCATACGACCCATGACCTCCTGGAAGCCTGGTGCAGTCATGAAGTCCATCGGAGCTGGATCTGCTGGGGGCACCTCGCCTTGCTCCTCAGTAATGGGATCCTCTGCCGGATCCGCTGGGGGTGCTAATGGAACAGCTCTGGGACTCCCTCGTCCCCTACCTCGGGCTGGTTCCCTCCCCCGGCCTTTGCCACAACCTCGGAAGGCGGGGGTAGCGACATCTCCCAAGTCTGGAACGTCAGCTGCGCGCGTCCTCACAATATGTGAGAGAATAGAAGAGTGAGATTTAGTATACCATCGACTGCACGATAGAATATGAATAAATAGAGGTTTCCTAACACCCTATAGCCTCCCGAAGATAAGTACAGACATCTCCGTACCGATCCGCAAGACTCTAATGGGTTTGCCCGTGACCTGTGAGACCTACGTGAACCTAGGGCTCTGATACCATGTTGTCACGACCCAAAATCCTAACTCAGGTCGTGATGGCGCCCAACACCGGGGTCAGGTAAGCCAACACTTGTTCTACTAGCGAGATTTCCTTTTTACATAAAACGTTCAAATATTTACCAAGTTTTAAGTTTAGAATCATTAACTAAAAACGGATAAATTAATCAACTCGAACCAATGTACCCAAAAGGATCATAATCAACATATACAATTCCAAAAATGTGATGTCTACTACTTGTGCCAGGAACTAGTGTCACAAGTCTACAGGCGGATTGGTAGAATATACAAAAGATAGAATAAACTGTTCTACTGTCTGAAAGAAGTAGACATATATAAACAAAAGACAGCTCCATAGTGCTGCTAAGAAATGCAAAGGGAAGTAGCTCACCGTGAAGTCAGGTCCAGAATATACTCTTAGGATCGAGCTCCGGTCTGATAACCAGATGCACCTGCCTCAGAACCTGTACAATTAAGTACAGAAGCGTAGCATGAGTACATAAAAAGATATGTACCCAATGAGTATCCCGTCTAATCTCGAAGAAGTAGTGACGAGAGGTCAACGTGATACTTACTAGGGTCAAAATGTAATAATATAATTAAATGAAGGCTAGGCAGGGATATCAGTCGTAATAATCACAAAATCATGATTTATCAAGTATAAATCTGTAATTTACCTTTGCACGTCAAATTTCACTATCATATAATGTACTAATTTTCCTTTTTACATGAATCAAATTATACAAGTATCACAAACTCCCAATATATTACATAGCACATAGTATGCCGAAAGCGTATGGCTGAAGCGTCGCGAAAATAAATGTGCACCTGCCGAGGGTCGAACGGCTCGAACCATAGATGCATCTATTACCCCGCTCACGAATCGAACATGCGACACGGTTGACATAATGATAGGACTATCCCGCTCACGAATCATACATGAGAAACGCGGGTGCCCATATACATACACATAATTATTAAGAATCCAAGGATTTAACAGAGATTATGCTTGAAGACAAGAATTTAAGCAATGTAATTTTGAATGTAGCTTCCTAAATATCTTCATACAGATTCGAGGATATTAAGAAACTCAAAATACATTCAAGGTCACATACGAGGCACATAAAAGAATGCTTGTGAGTCCTAAAGCTACCCAATATAATATAGTAGTAGCTACGCACGGACCCTCATCACCTCGTGTGTGCGTAGCCCCCGCAAATAAGGACATGCAATTATTTATAATCACCTATCGGGACAATTCCCTCTTACAAGGTTAGAAAGGAGACTCACCTCGTGCCGAGCCTACTTTCCGGGTCAAGAATGCGCCCGAAACTCCAAACTCGTCTCCCAAGGACTAAAAACTAGTCAAATGATGTATAAATACATTAATTTATACTCAAAGGCATGAAATTCCCCTATTTACTTAGTTATTTCAACTTACTTTGAAGAAATCCCAAAATACACCACCGGGCCCACATGCTCGGATTCCGAATTTTTTTTAAGGAAACACTCACCCATAGCCTAAGGATCAATAATATATAGTTTTTGTATGATTTCATGGCAAACCCCTTGGTAATTCTCCCATTTTTCATAAACCCTAGGTCTTTTTTACTCAAACCCATGATTTTCCACTAATTAGTGTGTTAATCTACCTAAGAATTTAAGTATTCAACTTAATTTACAGTAGGAATTACTTACCTCATAGTTGCTAGGTGAAATATCCTCTTTGAAACCTCCCAAAATCGCCCCAAGTGAAGAAAAATGGCTCATAAGGGACTAAGTCCCGTTTTGATCTAACACTGCCCAGCTGCCCTTTGTATGCGATCGCAGCAGGGGCAATGCAATCGTGATGGTCAACTGGCCAGGCCCCCCGAAGGCCTACAGTGCGATCGCGGAAGGGGGTCATGCTATCGCGGAGGCTAGCTGGGCTAGTACTATGCGATCGCGGGGGAGAGGGAATGCGAACACGGAGAACAAAAGCTAGGCCAGGCCACAACCTTACCCTGTGCGAATGCGTACAGCCCTTTGCGATCGCATAGGGCATTTCCCCACACCCTGCCAATTCCTTCTATGCGATCGCGTGAGTGCACCCGCGATCGCACAGAGGGAAACCAGACTGTGAAAATCTGGTGTTTTGCATTTAGCTCCGAGGGGTTCGAAACTCATCCGAGCCCCTCGGGACCCTATCCAAATGCACTGGCAAGTCTCTATTCATGATACAGACTCGCTCGAATTTTCGGAACATGAAAAACAACAAAGAAACTAAGAATCCGACCCCAAAACCAAATTGAATCAAACTTTGAACTTCAAGTTCTAGAATACGCTTTCAATGCGCCGAACCTACCTATACTACTCAGAATGACACCAAATTTTGCAACAAGTCATAAATGACATACCGGAACTATTCCCGGTCTCAGAATTCCGTTCGTACCTCGATAACACAAAAACACGTTCCAAACCTCAATTTGAACTTAAGGAAACTCTTATTACGCTATTTGGCACTAAAACGCTCCCGGGTCATCCAAAACCCATTCCGGACATACGCATAAGTCTGAAATCATCATACGATGCTACCGGAACCGTCGAAACTCGATTCCGAGGTCGTTTACTCAAAATGTTGACCGAAGTCAAACTTGGCCTTAAAGGGCAACCTTAAGGAACTAAGTGTTCCTATACTACTCTAAACTCTTCCGAATCCCGAACCACCCGTCCCCACAAGTCATAAATCATAAAAAGCCACTATGGGAAGTCTCATTCAGGGGAACAGTGTCCTGTCGTTACAAATTGATTAATGATAATGAATATTTTTTGTGACCTTTTATATATTAATTTATCAATTGAAGAGTGATTAATTCTAAAGATGCAAATTAAACCTAAGATGACATGAAATGAAAATGTGATAATTTTTATGATTTTTCTATAATTTTAAAGTATTAAACATGCATGAAATGCAACTAAATAAAGAAAAACTACTAAAATTCATAAAAAATATTTTTTGATTATTTTTAGTAGTAATTTCCATGCGGGGCAAAAATTGGGTGCTCACATTATATATGACTGATTCTGAAAATTTCCCTAATTTGCGGCACAATTTATTCTTTACCTTATTCTGTTTGACTCTCAACTGCTATATATACTCTCCTCTATTCTCACTTCTAGACGAACATTAGTTCAAAACACTCTTACACTTAATAGCTCTCTCTCTGTTCTTCTTTGTTACTTCCAATCTACACTAACCTAGCCGGCTATAAGCCAAGGCTAGCAATTGCACCACATCTGCTCTATACTCTGTGTTTGCTCTCCTTAACTGGTATGTCCTAATTAAATTTCCAAATCCAAAACCCTATGTGTTTCATTGCTGTTTTAGTTCACTAGTTATGATTTCCAATCATGTTTCTTGTTTACTATCATGTAGCTCAATATGTAACTAGCATGCCTAAAATGCTTTGTTAATTACTGTTTCACCTAAGCATGGTTGAATGGTGTTCTGTCCAACTTGTTATTAGTATGTCTAATAATGTGCCTACTGCTGTATCTAGCGTGTTTCAATTTGTTGTTCAGTATGATAGCAATTGTCGCGCCCCCTTTTTCCTCTCCTTTCGGATCGATTAGGGTTTTTGACATTACTTGGGACAACTCATTTCCTTTTGGGAAAGGGATATATAAGGAGTTGAAGAGTCGCCACCTAACGGATTAAGGTCTGTGAGGGAACCTACTAATGTTCACAATAAAACTAATTCGAATAACCAGAGATTGGGTAAGGGCTTGAAATTACTTCAAGGGGAAGGTGTTAGGCACCACTCGAAGTCCACAACTGTGGTTCCCAGCCAAACAAGTAGCGAATAGGCAGTCAAAGTGTATACATGTAAACGACTAAAGGTTTGAAAAGATCGTAGTCTACGACCAAATATGTAATAAGGTTTAAAAAAAGTTTATGGTCTTAACACACATAGGTAAAGGTTAAAAGATTTATGGTCTGAACACACGTAGTTAAAGGGATAAGGGGGTCCTAAGTTGTTTATCCAATAGGTTCACATCAATGCAATGCCCGGTAATCACTCCTCAATGAGAGGCTACACGCGACATTAGTGCACTGGTCATCATATCCATATCTACCCTTTACCCCACCCCTTAGCGGTTATTAGGCGAGTTTTATTTAACGGTCTGTATACGTGCTATTACCTGTCCCTTCCTTGTCATCATGGAGGAATTTAGGACCTCTAGATATAGGCAGTTCTAGATAGACCCCTATGGTTTTTATAAGGAGAAAATTCTACGCGACATGCAAAAACAAGTAGGACTTAACAGATAAATACAGGAAGAAACAATTAAGAGGCCCAGGTTTACCTCCACACACAATGCACATAAACAGCACGTCTCGAACACAAATAAGAGCAGTTTTTATCAGGGAAAAAGACCTAAACAGTATATCTAAGTGGATGTCAATGCACAAAAATATGCGACTTCATTTTTATAAAAAACTCGACAGTAGGGTCCTAATCAGTTTGCCTACTGATTTTAAACCTGTAAGTTGTTAAGCAGTAAACACAAAGGCGAACAGTTCTCCAGTTTTATACAGACTGGTTACCTAAGGCTTGCCTAGGCGTGGAATCATGCATAATAGTTGTAGAATCATTAACAGATTTGGAGTTGTTTTTGCCTAAAAACATGCTGTTCAAGATGCTGTAAGCCTGAGAATACAAGGATTATTACCAGTTTTATTAAAACAGGGTAATCAAATGTGAAGTTGTTTTATACCTCTTTTATGAATCAGTAGTTTAAACTAGGTGTGGCTAAGCTAATGCAAACAACGTGCCTAATACATGATTTCTAAATGCACAAAAATGAAAGTTCTTATGACAATGATTTTCAAAATAAATAGAATTCCTGAAGCATGATCTCTGAATGCGCAAAAAGAGCTATAGAATTGTTAAGACATGATTTCCGGATGCACATGAGTAACAACTTTTATGTTAATTCTTTTTATTAACTAGGATCAGGATTTCTAAGTGATAAACATGTATTAGTGTCAAATGCGATGCTGAGGCAGTATATGTGAAACCTAAGAACATGATATCTAGTGCATGATCTGAATGTATTGGGTCCTAAAGCAGGGATTCTAATGCAAGTATAGATAAGGTAAATCCTATAACATGCTTTCTACCCCAATGATAATGATAGAAATATATAGCTACCCTCCTCATATCACTAGCCATCCCAAATATTCGCTTACAAATAATTATTACAGACATGCTGAATAAATTACATAAGTAGATAAAGGAAAAGAAGAAGTTACATTATAGGGAGCCTGAAGTAGGCCCAGATTCTCATAACCTCAAATTCCCAAGTATTTCATAACCTTTCTCATATCCGAGTGTGTTAGAGTTCCCTAAGTACCTCATGGGATCCCGAGCAGTGCTCACACCCAGATTTCATAACCATAATTGAGTAAGTGCAGTGTGGAAGAACCAGCCCCAGTGTATCAGAGTTCAGAGGGATCTCATAGGAATCCCAAAGAAGTCATACACTGGAAGGGCAGAACTTAAGGACCTAAGAATAGAGTGAGAGTGCTTGACATAGTTTTGAGAAGGGTTGATAGGAAAAAAATATTGAAAAGAGACTCAGTTGAAATAGTTTTAAAAAATAGGAGAGTTCTTCAGTAAAACACAATTTTTTTACAAGAGTTGGGGTAATTACATAAACAATAGATCAATCACAGAACCCAACATGTTCAACACACTCGGCTAACCATCCTTCACACAGGGACCCTTGGGGGTTAGGGACAAGTAGAGCATGTATGGTGAACACATAGCAGGCAGAAACATAGAAATTTCAAGTAATAGGTCATAGGCCTGAGAATTGCTAATGGTTGCATGGAGTCAGAAGTACTTAGGGAGCTAGTGGGATTGGGGAAAACTTATGGTGTAAACATAGTATATGATTATGAATTTCAAAACAAACATTAGAAGGCATAGTGGTATCAAACAGAATTGAGCATATAATTAGAACAATTCTGAATAACAAATTGCTTTCACAAATAGGTTTGTACCAGAAACTAGAGGAATCAATCAGTTAACCATTCAAACATGCATAGACAGAACATAGTCAGTTTGAAACACACCACAAAAGGAGTAACTTATTCATAAGCATGATGATCCTAAGAGGGGTAGGACATGACTAACATGCTAGATGAAGAAATAATGTAAACAGGTCAACTATATGTTGAACAACAAAACCATAGATAGAAACAGATTAGGAATATGATAAACTGAAGCAGTAGAAAACACATTGGTTTGAGGACTTGAATCTAAAATCAGAACATACCAGTAAGGAGAGTAAACAAAAAGTGAAGAACAGGAGAGTTCAATAATTAGCCTTGGATTGCAGCCATCTAACTTAGTAGCAGTAGCAAGTAGCAAGAGAGAGAGAGAGAGCAGAAGAGCTTTTTGTGTGAGAGAGAGAGTTTTGAACTAATGGCAGTTCGTCCTGTGTCAATGAGAGTGCACATATATATAGTAGTTTGAAGGCTAGGTAAAATAAGGTAAGGATCACAATTACATATTATTTTGGAACTCAGAATCAGCTAGAGCAAAATTAGTGCAAGTACTCTCCTAATTAAGGGAGTTAACTTCAAACGGTAAAAGGCAGGTAACAAATAAGGAAGGAGATCATATATGGGTGGAAGATAACTAAGGAAATAATTCAAGCATGGTACAGGTATAGAGTAAGCAATTAAGGCTAGGTACATAGGATTCTAATTAAGGAAATAACATAAGAATCAATTAACAGTATAGTCAACCATATAATAAGGCAAGAAAATAACTTAGAGGTCGGAAATCAGTAAAAATATTAATCCCAGGAGATCAGTAAAGGGTATCAATTACATGAAATTAGGGATTCAAACAAAATGGTATTGACCGAAGGAAATCACTACAAACTTCTATAAATGAATGGAATAAACATAGTATAAGCACAGTAGGGTAGAAATCACGAAAAATCAGGGATTCAACTAGAAAATAGTACTGATTAGGGGAAATTACCACAAATTTCTTTCAATAAGCAAAATAAACCTAATATAGGCGAGAGAAGCAAAATCAAAAGCCCTAATGAGCATAACGGGGTAGAAATCATAGAAATTCAGAACATATTCATGAGAAACAGACATGCATACAAACCAAACGAACAAATCAACATAGGCAGACTCAGAACCTAGAAGTAAGCCAAAACATTAGGGGTTTTAACATAGTTAATCATGAAAAAAGTGGAAAACCTAAATAAATCGTTTAAACATAATAAAGGTTACAGAATAACACTTAAAATCAGAGAAAAAGTCATTTTGAAAAAGGGTTAAGAAACCCTACTTATAAAGACGAAGAGGCGTTTTGAAAAATCAGAAAGAATCTCATGAAAAATAGTAGAATAACTCATAATACTCTCAAATCTGTTATAGATCTAGAGAGTCAAGAGATAAAATTAGGTTTTCAGAGAAGAACAACCCAGAGATAGAGAGATTCCGTTTTAGGAGCCATAGATCTCGCCGGAAAAATAGAAAGATCTTACTCAGACGGGCCAAGGTGGCCTGAGATGGCAAAGACGGGCCATAGGTGTGAGCGAACATCCAACTGGTCCCTTGAGGACCTCATGAATGCAAGAAATACCATGGAGAGGGAGTCATAGAGGCTAGGGGTGGTGGTGGAACCAACATTGATACCGGTGAGCAGGAGCCATGGTTAGGTAGAGAGCTTGAGAGAGAATGAGAGGGTGTAACGGCGGAGAGTGATGAGAGAATGAGATAGGTTTGGGCGGTATAGGTTATGTTAAATTAGGAAAGGAAGAATTTGGGCCGTCGATCAAAATTGTTCAACGACCAAGATTTAATCAGAGCTGGGTTGGGTATGATTAATGGATTGGGCCTGGGTATTGGTCTAGTTAAATTAAGGGTTTTGGGCTGATTTAATAGGCTGTAATTGAATAAAAATAGGTTATTTGTTAAATACCCAATTCAAATTAATTAAAATAATTTGTTAAATAGCTAATAATTATAAAAATGAATTTAATGCATAAAGAATAGTTTAAAATGATTATTTAGTATTTTAAAATACAAAGGACTAATTTCCGGTAATAAATTGTACAAAATTATATGCTTGGGCTATAATTGCAAAGTTATTGCAATTATAGCCAAAAGATGCCAATTTGGCTAATTATGAAATAATTTGGTCTTAATAGGACCATAAATAATAAATTAAATCAAGAAATTCCTTTCAAATCATTTGTGATGCAATTTTGTAGTTATTTATTAGAGATACAATGTTGTACAAATAAAATAAAAATATAGGAAAATTATGAAAAATACCAATTGCTACTAATATATGATTTTGAGGGTATACATGCAATTTTAAAATATTTTGGGAAAAAATGGTTATCAACAACTGCCCCTCTTTACTCGGAAAGGATGAAAGAGTTGTCGGGTAAAGATATGATGGCCAATTTTGATTGAGCGAAATGGTTTGAGAGATTTAGGCCGCACCCTGGCTTGTGAGCTGCCTACATATCCCTGGTTTTACAGGAATCAGACCGTATGTAGTTCTGGATTCATCGGCGATATATAACGATGAAATCATCATAAGAATAGACACAACATCTTGGGATGGGTGAATGGACGGTTCACGAGAGATCAGGTTTGATATGGTTGAGAGAAATGGAGCGGGATCACTCCTGCTGGGATAGACGTTGCTCGCTGGGTTACCTGCAAATAAAAGCAATAAAAACGTATATTGTGCGTAAATTTAAACATGATGCAGGTTCCCGTTGGACTATGAAAGTTGTCTTTGGACGGTTAAGGATGGCGTCCTCAGACCATGATGTCCTGGGCCATGAATTGTTTGATGAGAGATTCGCAGGCCATGAAATGATGTTCTCGGGCCATGAAAATGGTGCCTCCGAACTATGACGCCTTTGAATAATGATATGCAAATTTGAGAGAGATCCTCAGGCCATGGCATGGTGTCTTCCAGCTATGAGGATGATGTCGTTAGACTATTACTCCTTTGGACAAGTTCGCGATATTTTGGCCCATGAAATGCAATAATATGATGTCCACAAGACAAAGCTTAGTCTTGGAAAATGGAGGGCAGAGCTTAGCTCGAAAGAGGAGTAAAGTAAATAATGCTTGAGAGACAACGCTTAGTCTTAGTGAAAAAGTAAACTGGAGGCAGAGCTTAGCCTCATGCAAGTATAAAGACAGAAGTTGGTCTCATGCAGAGCGGAGGTAGAGATTAACCTCATGAGGATGTGAAGGCAGCGATTAGCCATATGCAAAGTGAAGGCAGAGATTAGCCTTATGCAGAGGAAGACAGAGATTAGCCTTATGCAAAGGAAGGCAGAGATTAGCCTTATGCAGAGGAAGACAAAGATTAGCCTTATGCAGAGGAAGGCAGATGTTAGCCTTATGCAGAGGAAGGCAGAGATTAGCCTTTATGAAGATGGAGGCAGAGCATATCCTCATGCAGATAGGAAGACATGGATTAGCCTTATGCAAGGGAAGGCAGAGATTAGCCTTATGCAAAATTGAGGTAGATCTTAACCTCATGCAGATAGGAAGGCATGGATTAGCCTTATACAAGGGAAGGCAGAGATTAGCTTTATGCAAAATGGAGGTAGAGCTTAATCTCATAGAAATAGGAAGGCAGGGATTAGCCTTATGCAAGGAAATGCAGAGATTAGCCTTATGCAAAATGGAGGTAGAGCTTAACCTCATGCAGATAGGAAGGCAGTGATTAGCCTTATGCAGATGGAGACAGAGATTAGCCTCATGCAAGGGAAGGCAGAGATTAGCCTTATGCAAAATGGATGTAGAGCTTAACCTCATGAAAGGGAAGACAGAGAGTAGCCTTAGGCAATGGAAAGAAAAGATTAGTCTTATGCAAAACGGAGGTACAACTTAACCTCATGCGGATAGGAAGGCAGCGATTAGCCTTATGCAGAAGAATAAATAGCAGATGATAGCAAGATTTCTTAGCTGGTAGAAGATTGCGGTATTGCATTGTATGGATCATGTTATCCTTTGTGCTGATAGAAAATGTTGGCAAGAGCAATGGTTTAGAGAATTGTGACTTTGAACATGTTTGTTCTTTGTGTTGATGGTAAAATTTTGGCATTGGCAACTGTGTTGAGATTTATGACTTCGAAGCGTGTTTATTCTTTGTTCCTGCATCCAAAGAAAAATCGTGAGTTCTATAGTTCAGCAAGGATAACGGCTTCCGTACCATAAACAAGTAAGTAAAGAGTTGCCCCAGTTGATGTACATACTGTGATGCGTTATCCCAGTAAGGCAAATGATAGATTTTCGTGCCATTGTTTGTGTTTTTCTATCATCTTTCTCAATATCTTCTTGATGTTTTTGTTGGTGGCTTCTACAACTCCATTCATCTGAGGTATATAGGCTGTAGAATACTAGTGCTTGATTTTGAAAGTTTCGCACATGGCTTTCATCAGATCACTGTTACTAATATGAACCTGTGTCCATTTGAGGCCGTAGGCTCGATCGGTCCAATGACGTCCATTCCCCAGGCGGCGAATGGCCAAGGCGAGCTTGTTGCATTGAGCTCATTTGGGGGTACCTTTATCATATCTGCATGTACCTGACATTGGTAGCATTTTCGAACATACTAGATGCAGTACGTTTCCATGGTCATCTAGAAGTAACCGGCTCAGAGTATCTTCTTGGCCAAGACGAAATCATTCATATGTAGGCCACATGTCCCATCATGTATCTCTTTAAGTAGTTTGGATGCTTCCTTTGCACCAACACATCTCAGTAATCCCAAATCGGGAGTTCTGCTGTATAGGGTTCCACAACTGTGAAAGAAACTGTTGGACAATCTCCGAAGTGTGCGTTTCTGGGTATGATTTGCATGCTCTGGATACTCTCCCTTTGTCAAGTATTCCTTGATGTCGTGGAACCATGGTTTTCCGTCCGCTTCTTATTCAACATGGATACAATATGTCAGCTGGCTATGGATATTTACTGGAATAGGATCGATGAAGTTCTTATTTGGATGTTGTATCATGGATGATAGAGTGGCCAGTGCATCAACAAATTCGTTTTGAATTATGGGGACGTGCCGAAATTCTGTCTTTGTGAACCTCTTTCTCAATTCCTGCACATGGTGCATATACGAAAGTATCTTGGAATTCTTGGTAGCCCATTCTCCTTGTACTGGTGTATTAGCAAATCTGAATCACCAATTACCAGTAGCTCTTGAATATTCATGTCAATGGCCATGTTGAGCCCTAGGATGCAGGCTTCATACTCTGCCATATTGTTTGTTCAGGGGAATTTGAGTTTAGCAGATACCGGATAATTTTGACCGATTTTCGATACCAGGACGGCTCCAATGCCGACTCCTTTGAAACTTGCTACTCCATCGAATAACATTCTCCAATTGTCATAGGATTCTGCAATGTCTTCTCCTATGAATGACACTTCTTCATCGGGAAAATACATTTTCAAGGGTTTGTATTCTCCGTCCATAGGGTTCTCGGCAAGATGGTCCGCCAATGCTTGTACCTTGACCGCTTTCTCAGTCACATAGACAATGTCGAACTCACTTAACAGGATTTTCCATTTGGCTAGCTTTCCAGTGAGCATGGGCTTCTGAAAGATATATTTCAAGGGATCCATCCTTGATATGAGGTACGTTGTGTAGGCACATAAGTAATGCATCAGCTTCTGAGCTACCCAGGTTAGAGCACAACAGGTACGTTCCAGTATAGAATACCGTGCCTCGTGTGGAGTGAACTTCTTACTCAGATAATATATAGCCTGCTCTTTTCTCCTTGTCTCATCGTGTTGCCACAGAACGCAGCAGAAAGCTTCATCTAGTACTGCAAGGTAGAGTAATAAGGGTCTACCTTGATCTGGCGGTACCAAGACCGGCGGTGTTGATAAGTACTCCTTGTTTCTGTCGAAGGCCTTTTGACAATCCTCGGTCCATTTGGTTGCAACATCTTTCTGTAGCATCTTGAAGATTGGTTCACATAGGACCGTGGACTGGGCTATGAACCAGCTGATGTAATTAAGGCGACCCAGGAAACTCATCACATCCTTCTTGTTCTTTGGCGGTGGTAACTCTTGGATGGCTTTGACCTTTGATGGATCTAATTCTATCCCTCGGCTTTCTGACAGTCTTCGACCCTCTTGATGACCTTACCTTCCAGCTCTATTATGCCTCGCTCCAAGTATTCCAGCTTCTTGTTAGAACGGAAGGCCATGTCTTTCCATTCTTCGATCAACCTTTTGTTGGTTTCATGTATCTCCCGGTGCTTGTTCTCAGAGTCGTGGATCCTTTTGCGTAGACGGTTATACTTGACCTGAGCCTCGGCATTTTTGTCTATGATTCTGTGGCCTCGGCTGATTCCTGGCCTCACTAACCCATCCAAGTCGTCTTCTAACCACGCCGAATAGAAGGGTGCACATCCTGCATGGTGTACCTTTCTGGTTCAATTGTGTTCTTCTCCATTATGATGTTGCAGTGCCACATGTGTTGGGCTTGGCACTTGTAAGGAACATCATCCTGGAAGTCAACTCGGAAATGGCTCATCTTGTCGACCCTTGGCACAACTTTCTTCCTGTCTTCTTGTCTTATAACTCGGAGAGGAACGTAAGGATATATACCTCTCAACCCGATCAACACTAGGTGTAGTGCATCCCTGGACCTGATGATGAATTCGTCCGTTGGAAAACACTCGAACATCCACTGTACCTGCTCCTCAGTTAGGTTGTTAAAGAATTTTACCCACTCCTTGGCAGTCTCTGGCTGAGAAAATCTGTCGGGTATATATGTCATCCGCTTGGGGTGATGGAAAGCAATGTGATCGTTCCATGCCCTTCGCGGAAATGCTTGACGGTACTGGCCCTTTTGGAGGTATTCTAAGAGCCATAATTGCAGCAACATGTTGCAACCCTCGAAATACTTAGTTCCTTTTTAATAGCGTTCCAAGGCTCGGTAATTGTCCGATATGATCAACGGGACTGTAACGACCCANGGGGGCAGGTAGTTCGAGATTCAGAAGTGATTTGGCCAGTTCAGGAACACTTGGTTCCTGAAGGCTAGCCTTTTTGGCTAATTTTGGTTCCGAGCTGCATTTTGAGCAAATGACCTCGGAATCGAGTGCTGAGAGCTCCAGCAGCTTTGGATGCTGATTTCAGACTTGAGCGTATGTTCGCCTTGGGTTTCTGATGACCTGGGAGTATTTCGGCACCTGAATTGGAATTCAGGATTTCATAAGATTTAGAATTCGGTCTGGAATTGGACCTCATGATATCATGGTCCGAATGGAATTTCGGAACTGGCAATAGTTACGCATAGTCATTTATGACTTGTCCGCAAAATTTGGGGTCATTCCGAGTAGTATAGATCCGTTCAGCGTATTGGTGAGCCATTGAATTTTTTTTGAAAACTTAAGTTTGAAACTAAGGGGTTTTGGAGAGTGATTTCTAGTTTGGATGATGTTTTTAGTGTTCAGGAAGCTCGAGCGAGTCCGTCATATGATTTGGGATTGGTTGGTGTAATTTGTCGAGGGCTTGGGTGGGCCCAGGGGTCTCCCGAACCCCAAGCGGGGTCAAAAACCAGCAATTTCATAGCTGGTGGGAATTTTCTGGTGTGACCGCCCCTGCGGTCCATGAGACGCAGGCGCGAGGCTCGCACCAGCCGCCAATCCCTCGCAGGCGCAGCTCCAGCCGCAGGAGCGGCCTTCCTCTCACTGGCGCGGCTCCGCAGGAGCGGACAAAGGTTCGCAGGCGCGACCTCCCCAGGGCCCAGGCCAAATCACAGGCGCGACCCTTTTTCCGCAGGTGCGAGTCAACACTTGCGAACCAAGGGCCGCAGGGGCGGAAACTGTTGGGCAGTTCTATAAAAGGCCCATTTCATGTATTTTCTTCCCAAACTCGATTTTCCTCCATTGTTGAGACCCCTAGGAGCTCCAGATCAGTTGTGGCGAATCATTTACTCAGGTAAGTAATTCTTTGACTTCCCGCATGTTTATAACTTCGATTCTTGAGGAATTCCACTTTCATAAATCAAGAAAATTCATAAGAGGGTTTGGGAAAAATAGAGAATTTTTGGGAAAATTCAAAATCTGATTTTTGAGCTATTATAGGATGATTAATTGAGTTNTTCCAAGTACGTCAAGAATGTGTTTTAAGGGAAATCTTTGATAAATCCTCCTCGATTCCTCCTAAATTGATATAATTATGTGTTTTTGGCTAGTTGCGAGCCATCGAAGGTAATTCGGAGGATTCGTGCGTCTTGTTGATTGGTCCGTTGACCAGAGGAGTACTTGTCCAGGTGAGTCTCCTTTCCAAACTTTGTAAGGGGGAAACGTCCCCTGGGCTCCTTGTTGCTAATTGTGATTGTTGAGAGGGCTGCGTACGTACCACGTGACGAGAGTCCGTACGTGGCATCTATACTGTATGTTGGGTAGCCGTATGACCCAGGAGCATGTTCTAGCAGTTTGTTTAATATTATCTGATGCCTTGTACAAGTTATTTGCCGATATATGATGAAATAGAGCTATGATAGCT
>ML249622.1:47383-59880 GCA_005239495.1 Nicotiana undulata | reverse complement strand
ACAAGGAAACCAGTGTAAATGCCATAAACGTAAATAATGGCACGACATCACCCTTCGTGCTTTTACTCTCTTCCTCTTAATGTGATGTATGATATGGAACAATCATGGAACATGGCACAGCATCATCCTTCGTGCTTTTACTCTCTTCCTCACTATGCAAGTTATGATGTAATCAATGTAAATCATGGCACGGCATCACCCTTCGTGCTTTTACTCTCTTCCTCACTATGAAAGTTATGATGTAATCAATTTAAATCATGGAACGGCATCACCCTTCGTGCTTTTACTCTCTTCCTCACTATGCAAGTTATGATGTAATCAATGTAAATCATGGCACGGCATTAACCTTCGTGCTTATACTCAATGTAAATCATGGCACGACATCACCCTTCGTGATTTACACTCTTCCTCACTATGCAATGTATGGTATGATCAGTGTATATCATGGCACGACATCACCCTTCGTGCTTTAAACTCTTCCTCGCCAAAACAATGACAAATATCAATGGTAAGGAATGCAGCATAGTGGAAATATAGTTCAAAATCACCCGGCAGGGGGAAAACATCAATCAATATCACAACAATTGCCCGGCAAGGGTCTTAGGTATAACCAATCTCTTCAATATATATATATATCCTTAACAAATGGGTTCTCAGCAAACAAATACATCATGAGTTCATCGACCAAGTCTTCCAACAACAAACAACTCCCAAGTAGAGACAAATTCATATTATGACGAACATGGAAGTAATAATAAGATTTTCATCAAAAATAGACTCACGGGCATGCTTGACACACAATGCATAGGTACTCGTCACTTCACCTATGCATTGGACATGATAAACACTTAGCACATAGTATACAATACCTATTACCTCACCAAAGGTAGGCAAGACACTTACCTCGGGTCCAAAATATAGCAATAAACCTTCTAACACCGCCTTTCCTTTAGAATTCAACTCCGGAATGGTATTATCTAGACATAATTAACTCAAGTATATCAATAATGACTCAATAAATCAATTCCATAGCCTTTATCCATTTCCAAGCATTCTTCCAAAAATACCCAAAATTCGACCCCGGGCCTGCTTGGTCCAAACACGAGGCTCGGACCAAAACCCGATCACCCATACCCCCACGAGTTAGAATATATAATTTGTTTTAAAATCTGACCCCAAATTGGGGTTGAATTACCCAAAATTCCCAAAAACATAACTCTACCCAAAACCCCTAACTTCTACTTTGATTTTAGGATTTTAGGCCTAGATTCTAGTCATTAGGGAAGGGAAATGAAAGAAATTAGTGTTAGGATCACTTACCTAAGTGGCTATGGTGGAATGATGGCTTGGAAATCGGCTATGGGGTTTGGAGAAGAAGAAGAAGGTGAAAAATTATGAAATCCCGTGTAATATTCTGTTTTTAAGACTTAAAAATAACTGGGCGATTTTGTTCTCTGCGATCGCGGATGAGGGGATGCGATCGCAGAGCTTGAAGTTTTACTACTATGCGATGGAAGAACGAGGGGGTGCAATCGCGGAGGAGAATGGGCCAGGCGTCTGCGATCGCAGACGAAACTACGCGATCGTAGAGAGATACTACCCAGCTCCCACCTGACTCCACTGACACACTATGCGATCGCGGAGGACGAGATGCGATCGAATAGTGCAACCCAGCTACCCCTTCACCTAAGCCTATGAGATCGCTAATAAATGGCTGCGATCGCAGTGAAGGAAACACCAGACACCAGAAACTGAGATAAAACACCAGATTTTTGACTCCATTACACCCCGTTAGCTACCCGAAAACTCACTCGAGCCCTCGGGACTCAAAACCAAAAACACACACGACTCTCAAATCATCCTACGCACTTATTCAAGCTTTTAAATCACCAAAATATCATCAAAATCAATGGATTAAACCCCAAAACTCATAGAATTTTCTTAAAATTTCATAAGGCTTAATTATTCCAATTTTGATCCGAATCACGTCATTTCAAGTCCGTTTTACACCAAATTTCACAGATAAGTCACATAACATATATTAAACCTGTTCCGAGCTCCGGAACCATAATACGGGACCAGTAACACGGTTTTTACATCAATTATCATTTTCAAAAACCTTTATTATTTTAAAAAAACAATTTTCTTTAAAAATTCATTTCTCAGGCTTGGGACCTCGGAATTCGATTTCGGGCATACGCCCAAGTCCCATATTTTCCTACGGACCCTCGGGACTGTCAAATCACGGGTCCGGGTCCGTTTACAAAAATATTGACCAAAGTCAACTCTATTACATTAATTATTATAAAATTCCATTTTCATCAAGTTTTCACATTAAAGTTTCCCGGCAACACGCCCGGGCTATGCACGCATATCGAGGTGAGATTAACGGAGGCTTTGGGGGCCATCGGAACACGGATTTAGTCAAATACACACAGGATGACCTTTTGGGTCATCACAATCTCCCCTCTAAAACAAACGTTCATCCTCGAACAGACATAGAAAAATACTTGAGTTTGAGAAAACATGGGGATAATGACTCCTCATATCGGACTCAGACTCCCAAGTAGCTGCCTCGGCATGCTGACCTCTTCACTGAACACGGACCGAAGGATAACTCTTCGATCTCAACTGACGAACCTGCCTAGCTAATATGGCTACCGACTCCTCCTCATAAGTCATATCCTTGTCCAACTGGACACCGCTTAAGTCAAGAACATGAGATGGATCTGCAATATACCTCCGTAGCATAAATACATGAAACACTGGATGCACGACTGATAAATGCGGTGGCAAGGCAAGTCTGTAGGCCACCTCTCCTACCTTGTCCAAAATATCAAATGGACCAATGTACCTAGGGCTCAACTTGCCCTTCTTCCCGAACCTCATCACACCTTTCATAGGCGACACTCTAAGAAACACCTGATCTCTTATAATGAAAGCCGAATGTCGAACTCTGCAATCTGCATAAATCTTTTTCCTGGACTGAGCTGTACGAAGTCTATCCTAAATAATCTTCACCTTGTCCAAGGCATCATGGACTAACTCAGAACCCAATAACCTGGCCTCTCCCGGCTCAAACCATCCGACTGGAGACCGACATCGCCTACCATACAACGCCTCACAAGGAGCCATCTGGATGCTCGACTGATAGCTGTTGTTGTAGGCAAACTCTGCTAAGGGAAAGAACTGATCCCATGAACCACTAAAGTTGATGATACACGCTCGCAACATATCCTCCAAAATCTGAATAGTACGCTCGGACTGTCCGTCCGTCTGAGGATGAAATGTTGTGCTCAACTCAATCTGTGTGCCCAACTCTCGCTGAAATACCCTCCAGAAATGGGAGGTAAACTGAGTACCTCGATCTGATATAATGGATAGGGGCACAACATGCAATTTGACAATCTCTCTCATTTAGATCTTTGCCAACTTCTTCGCTGAATACAACACTGACACAGGAATGAAGTGTGCTGACTTGGTCAGCCTATCCACAACAACCCACATTGCGTCAACCATCCTCTGAGTTCGTGGGAGCCCAACTAATAAATCCATCGTGATACTCTCCCACTTCCACTCGGGAAGCGGAATCTGCTGCATCAAAACACCGGGTCTCTGGTGCTCGTACTTAACCTGCTGACAGTTCAAGCGCCGAGCTACATAAGCTACAATATCCTTCTTCATTCTACGCCAGCAATAATGTTGCCGCAAGTCCTGGTACATCTTTGCGGCGCCGGGATGAATGGAATACCGGGAACTATGGGCCTCCTGAAGTATCAACTCACGAATACCCTAAAAATATTTTAAATTATATGCTTATATTATATCTTTTCGCAATCATGCATACCTATTTTTGGAACAACTTGTTTAGCAAACGCTACCCCAATGATATATCATGATCAAGCAAGCAAGCCAAGTAAAGCCAACGGGAATACGAACTGACCTTTTCCCCCCTTTACAGAACTCACGATTTTTCTTAGGATGCAGGCACAAAGACGGCGAAATCCCTAAACATATCATTATCCCCCGCAGGACGTATATCTCTCAAAGACCCACTCTCAAACTTGTCGCACATGCCGACACTTATTACCATCGCAAAACAACGCTTCATTCGCAACAATCGTATCGCCGCAGTTCATCGCCAGCTAAGAACTCTTACTGTCATTTTATTCCCTGCATAAGGCTACCATTCTGCCTTCCGAGGTTCTACGCTACCTCCCTCTGCATTTATATTTCCTGCATTGCATAAGGCTACCATTCTGCCTTCCGAGGTTCTACGCTACCTCCCTCTGCATTTTTATTTCCTGCATTGCATAAGGCTACTATTCTGCCTTCCGAGGTTCCACGCGACCTCCCTCTACATTTTTATATCCTGCACTGCATAAGGCTATTATTCTGCCTTCCGAGGTTCTACGCGACCTCCCTCTGCATTTTTATTTCCTGCATTGCATAAGGCTATTGTTCTGCCTTCCGAGGTTCCACGCTACCTCCCCTGCATTTTATTTCCTGCATTGCATAAGGCTACCATTCTGCCTTCCGAGGTTCCATGCTACCTCTCATTTACTTTTCAAAGCAACCACTTTTCAGGCCGTTACTTACTTTTGCTAACTTTCGGGCTAAGATCTGCCCTTCCTAATTTCGCAAGACTAAGCTCTGTCTTGTTAGCATCATGCTGCCGCATTTTTCATGGGCTGAAATATCGCCAACTTGTCCAAGGGCGTCATCGTTCAGAGGCACCATCTTCATGGCCCGAGAACATCATTTCATGGCATGAGGATCTCTTTTATTCAACCTGCATATCATTATTCAAAGGCATCATAGTTTGAAGGCACCATCCGCATGGCCCAAGAACATCATTTCATAGCCTGTGAATCCCGCACCCAGCGATTCATGGCCCAGGACATCATGGTCCAAGGACATCATCCTCAATTGTCCAAACACAGCATTCATAGTCCAACGGGAACTTGCATCATGTTTATATTATGCACGATATATGCTTGTTATTTACTTGTAGGTAATTCGGCTGGAATAGCCAACCAGGCATGAGCGGACCGCTCCAGTTCTCCGATACAATCACGTAAGACCTTCCTACTTTACCTTAGCTCGCACCTTGCGTTCGTTCTTGTGAAACATCACCGATATATTTCATTAATGATCCCGGAACTACATACTGCCTGATTCCTGTAAAACCAGGGATATGTAGGCAGCTCAGAAGCCAGGGTACGACCTAATTCTACCCCACAGGTTCACTTTGGTCAAAATTGGGCATCATATCTTTACCCGACAACTCTTTCATCCTCCCCGGGTAAAGAAGGCGCAACTGTTGATACCCAATTTTTCCTCAAATTATTTTCAAACTTGCATACCAGCTCTCAAAATTACTCTTTGTAATAATGAGCATTTTCCTATTTTTTCATATATTTTTATTAAATTATTTTCTTGTTTATTTAATATTTCATATTTCATAAACTATGTTATAAATAATTTCAAAAATGTTTCCCAGCTTAGTATGCTACTTTAAATCAATTTTTGTCCGTTAAGATTCAATTATTTCACAAATTAGCCAATTGGGTCTCGTTTAATTTTAATTACAATAATTTTACAATTATGGCCCAATTGAGCATTTTGTATTGTTTCAATTCGAAATTTATGCAATTTTACACTTGATCTTAGTTAATTACTGTAATTTTACCTATTGTAACGTAATTTCATTTTTATACAATTATCAACTATTTTAACTAATTAATTATCTATTTTTAGGGGGTATTTAACATCTAGCCACATTTATTTAAAATCTAGCCAAATTATAACCCAATTATACCCAACCCCACCTGATCTCTAACCCAAATTCACCCCCAGCCCAATGCTAAAACTAACCCGGCCCAATCCCTAATTTAATCTGAGCCGTTGATCAAATGAGATCAACGGCCCAGATCCATCCTTGCCTAAATTAACTCAAACAACCCCCTCCCCGACCCCTCATTCTTCGATACCAACTCTCTCTCCATCTTTGGTCTCTCTCTCTCTCTCCCTTCTCTCTAGAACCTTCCATGTTCACCTCCTTCTCCGATGAAGCTCCTCCCTTCTCCGGCCTCCTCTAACCCCCATCCTTTCGACCACCAGCCTCCATGAGGCCTCCTCTCTCTTGTTCACTTCATCTCTGAAGCCTTCGAGGGTCTGGACCTGTCCAACTCACTACGGGAGCTCCTGCTTGGGTTGTTTCCGGCCTTTCTCCGATGGGTTTTTGACTCTACTATGCCAGAACCACCATGACCTTTGAGTTTCACGACAGGTTCTCCTATTTTTCTCTAGTTTCTTATGAAACCCTAATTTTTTTACCTAAACCTCTTAAATATCTGGTATTTTTAGCGTTTGAAGCTTATTCCTTTATGTTTTACACTATTCTTAACTCGATCTTTAAGATCCATCAGCTTTAAACGTTTCCTGCTTACTTTTAAAAATTAGGGTTTCTCTGAGTTTTCTACGCTTTTTTTAAACTGATTTCTTCTTTATGTCTAAACTATTATCTGCATATCTAAAATGATTCTATGTTCTTACCTCTTTCTAACTTGCCTATGTTGAAACCCTAATTTTCCAAGACCTCTATACGTGATTCTGTGTACTGGCATGACCGTTCGTTTCTATTTGCTTTAGTCTCTACGACTATGTTTTTTGAATGAGTGCTACTGAGCTTCCTTAGCCTCACTTATGCTTGTGACTACTAGGGCTGTTTCGACTTGCATCTTTTAACTTGCCTGTCTACTATGTCTGAGTACTCCTGTCTATTTACACGATTGTGACTCTTATATGATTATATGCTGGACTCCACACTTAGAAGTTTGATTGACATACCTTCCTTTTATTGCTATCCAAATATATTGACTCGTCTGTGGTAATTTATTGTTACTGGTCGTTGCCTTAATTAAAATATTTTGAACCTTGGTCTTAATTTTTTACCCTATTGCTTAGTAAACCTGATTCTTTCCTTGATTGAGTCTTGACTGATCCTTTACCTTGCCTATATGTGTTACCGTTTGAATTTGAATCCCTTGAATTAAGGGAATGATTGTATTGATTTCTTGGTTAATTAATTCCGAGTCCCCTGTTACTTAACAGACCTGGATTTTTTCCTTGTTTAAACCTTGTACTGATTTTTTCATTTACTTTGTGGATATATATCTTTACCATTTCTAAGTTTGAACTCCTTGATTTAAGGGAACCGTGTATTTTTCTTACACTGATTAGATTCTGCCTTCTTTTATTAGCATGCCTTTGTAATTCTTACTTTATTTTTTTACTACCTTTTTTCAACTATAAATACTCTATGATTTTCAATAACACAGACACACAGACTTGTGTTAAAAAACTCTGTCTTTCTGACAAAGCTCTTTGCTCTACTACTCCCTTCTTTTGCTCTTGGTTACTGTTAGCCGACTATAAGCCAAGGCTAACCCTAGTGATCTTTTGTCTTGCTCTTTCAATTATGCTTACTCTATCTCACTGGTATGTTCTAATTAAGATTCAAGCTCCAAACCAATGTGTTTCTTATTGCTTCAGTTTGTCATATTCCTGATCTTCTTCTATTTGTGTTTCTACTGTTCAACATGCAATTAATCTCTTTGTTTTATCTATCATTACTTGCCATCCTTAGGATTTACATGCTCAGATTGAATCAGTAATGCTTATATGTTGTTGTCTATTCCTAGTATCCTAAAAATTGTATAATGCTTAGTATTGAATCCTGCTGTCCCCTGATCCCCTGAACCTCTCTGATTTCTGCATCTATGTTCAAGTCAAGTTTTTTATCGAATCTATGTATCTTCTCCTGCCTATTGTGTAACTGATTTGTCCCTAATCCCCATTGTCTTTGATTGTTTGATTAATCTATTACTTCTTTGACCTTACTACTATTTTCAAAAGCTTTTCTTTCTTTTTCGAAATAAATCTTCAGTTGTAGAGTTTTTCAATTGAACTCTTTTCCAAAACCTCTATTCCTCTTTTAAACTCACTCCTAGCACTTCACACTATTCCTAGAAACTTAAGTTCCACCCCCTCAGTGTAAGCATTGCTTAGGGAAACTCTTGAGTTCCCTCTGAACTTTGACGCATTGAGATTGGTGATTCCACACCTCGCACATGCTCAATTTTGGCAATGTATCTGGGTCCTGGTATTGGCCAGGGACCCACGAGACCCTAGGGAGCTTTGTCGCACCCAGACCATGTAAGGCTGTGAAACTCGAAAGGATTGAGGTTGGGAGATATGGGCCTGATTGTATGCTTAGGTTTTTATTTCAGCATATATATTATATTCATGACATCTCACAAGCCCTGCTCACCATTAACAACTCTGATAAAGTAATGAAATTGCCATAATGTTACTACTGTTGCATTCTCATAAGTACTACATTTAGAAACCATGTTTTAGGTATCCATGTGAGCATTAGATATCATGTTCTCTAGGACTTTGCATTCAGCATGTTGTTTCAAGTTATACTCTGTCAAACAACTAGTCATTACGTATTAAATCTAGGAACCTCGCTAAAATCGTGTTAAATGGTTTTAACGTTTTTCTGCAAATGCATTATCCTTCATGTCCTTAAAATCAGTGTTAAATCTGTATTTCACTCCTTTTTTAAACAAATAATCAGTATATACGCACGCCTAGGCAAGCCTTAGGTCTAATATTCATTAAAACCAAAATTAGTCGTTCTACGTCTTGCTTGTATTAAAAGTGATCTTTAGCCTCTTATAAAATCTTTAGAACTTTGTTGTTTGTTACTGTTTTCACTATTGCTTTGCCTAACAATTAATGGATTTTCCAAACAGTTATCCTTTCTACAAAATCATTTTGTTTGAATCCTTGCTGTATTTTTAAAACTACTGGTTTCTGAAATAGCTTACTCATTCTCCTTGCATTAAAGTTTTCCTTAAACTACTGGCTTCTACTCTGCTTTGAATTGATGAATATTTTAAAGTCACTTCCCCTTTTGATCCTTCTGTTATTTTAAAACCATGCTTTACTGATCTCTCTAAAGCTTATCGTTTACTTTTACTAGGGACTTCATTAAACTGATGTGCACTTTTTAAATTCCTGCTCCTGTCTTTAAATTACTGGAATATTTTAACATCAATCATTCTCCTCTTAAACTACTCTGTTTCAAGTGCATTTCTTGCTTTGTTACTGAGTTTTCAAAATCGTTCCTTTTGCTAAAACCTGCTGAAACCTACTATTTTCCAACTCGGAATTCCTGTTTTAAATCCTGACTTTGAGACTTTGATTGTGTTTGAGACGTGTTATTTATGTGTTTACCTGTGGAGGGGTCTGTGAGCCTCATAGCTACCCATTATGTGTTCCCCATATCTATAGTCCTATTTGTTTTACATGTCGCTTAGAATTTTATCGTTTTAAACCTAGGGGTTCAGCCTAGTACTCACCTTGTAGGATTAGTAGTCATTAATACCCTCCAAGACTTATAGAATGAGACGGGTAATAGCACGCAATAAGCTTCGTGACCGACACACGCATTTTAAATACCTTAACGGGGTGGGAAGGGTAGAATATGGACATGATGACCGGTGCGCTAATACCACGTGTAGCCCCTCTTCGAGGCGTGACATACCGGGTATTGCATTGATGTGATCCATATTGATTTAAAACCTAGGACATTTTCATTCAAATGATTTTACTTTGCTATTTTTTAAAATTCTTTTAATAATTTTAGTATTTAATTGAAACCCCCTCCTACATTAGCCTTGCTTGTAATTTGTTTCCTGTCCAAATTCACAAAACTACTTGGCTAGGACCCACAATTGTGGATCTTGAGGGGTGCCTAACACCTTCCCCTTGGGATAACTTCAAGCCCTTACCCAATCTCTGGTAATGCAAACTAGTTTGTGAGTTAATTATTCTAGGTGCCCTAACGCACCATAAAAATCGTTAGGTGGCGACTCTTCCTTAAACCTTTTCCTTTAAGGAGTTGTCCACAATGTCATGAAACCCGATCTTCGCGTACCTGACCCGTGCGAGGAAAAAGAGGGGCGCGACACACATGACCGGCATAATACCTATCTGTCTCAATAGTCTCTCTTTCCTCAATGACCTTCTGGTTCCACATATGTTGTGCCTCGAACTTGAAAGGAATGATGTCTCCTTTGAAATCTGCCTTGTGCTGGACCATGTTGGAAACCCGAGTTATGACCTGCTTTCTTCCCACTTGTGTCATTACCCTTATAGGAGCATAAGGATAAATGCCTCGCAACCCGATCAATACCAAATGAGTAGTATTTCTCGACCTGATGATGAACTCACTGCTAGGAAACCATTTAAACATCCAATGCACCTAATCGTTTGTCAGATTGCTGAAGAAACGCACCCAACTAACAGCACTTCCAGGTTGTGCAAACCTGTCAGGGATAAATATCATTTTCTTTGGATGGTGGTAGGCTATGTAGTCATTCATTGGACGTCTCAGAAGCTCTTGATGATATTTTCCCCTCCGAAAGTGTTCCAATAGCTAGACTTGTAGTAACAGATTACAACCTTCAAAATGTTTGAATCCCTGCTTGCACCGATCTAGATCGTGGTACAATTCAATTAGGATCATGGGGATGATGGTGTAGGTTTTCCCCTTGATGCCTCCTTTAAATTCCTTTCAACCATGGCTAAACGAGTGTGGATCTTTCCCCCTTTCATTGGAAATATGAACAAACCTAAGAAGCAGATGATGAACACATAAACCCGGTAGTGCGTCGAACCTAGGGAAGTAATGGCGAGTTCCTCATGATGAAGACGATACGACTTACTATGTACATAATGCTAATAAAGAAACCCAAAAGGGATGTAGGATTTCTTTAAGCAGAGCAATTCTTCATTTTTCTTAAAGCCCAGCATCTTTAGAAAACCGTGAGGGGTGTGATTCTCTGGTACTAGTAATCTCGGACTATCCCATGGCAGCTTAGCAAAGCCTCCTAGTTCTTCTAAGAGAGGAGTCATTTCTATGTCACCAAATTGGACGACCGCTCTTTTCTCATCCCAGAACATGGTAGCAGCCTCAATCAAGGCCCTATTTGGTTGGATATTAAGCAAAGATGGCAAGTCACCAAGTACCCTTCTCACATGATTCTTGTCGCAAGGCGCAAGGTCTTTCCACCAGTCAAGTAGCAGAGGTGGGATATTTTGGACCATGCCAAACCTGGGGACTTCGTGCTTCATTTTTTGCAAACAAATAAGGTTAGCCTTTCCCCCTCCAGATTCGACCACTTACACAATAATGATCAACATGTTGGCAAATTTCTCCAAGTAATACACATAACATGATGGTGTCCATTGGGATTGTGGAAATTCCGTCAGACTTTGGACAAGGCTTATCTTAGCAGGCTATTACATTAACAACATTTTAACCCGTACTAGGTTTAACATGAGGCATGTACATTTGACATTGGAGTAAGGTTTCTAGAATGGTCTAGATTGGTACTCTCAAGTGGATACTTTGATAGGGAAAGGCACGGGATCGTTGACTGCACCACTGATCGACTAGTTTGCCACATATAAGCCTTTCCGATTTAAAAGGGAAATTTTGGAGAAGTGCAGACACTAATCAAGCATCGCTATGTTGGTAATTGGAACGAGTGGAGTATGAAGTGGAGCATACTTGATACAGAGATAATAACACGTTGCCAAGTATTTGCATGATATAATATGTGAAAACCCTAAATACAATAGCAATATAAATATTGGAAAGAAAAGGAAGGAAAAACAAAAGGAAGAAGTCAGTTTAGTGCATAGAATATATGCAAGAATGTGACATAGCAGGTAACGAAGTAGGCATGATATAGAAATTTTGACAAGATAAAGAGCGGTCATAGCAAGTAAAGGTGAATAGGGGAAGGGATGTGCATGTCATAGCGGTTTAAAAAAAATAAAAGTTAGTAGGGGAAGGGATGTGCATATCATAGCAGATTAAACAAACAAAGGTGAGGAAGGGAAGGGATGTGCATGTAACAAAGAAAGCAGTCCACATAATCCAAGTTCATTATGGTAAGAGCCTAAGTGTTTCCTCAGCAGATTCGCCACGCTGTAATGCCCATTTTTCTCGCAAAATCGGGCTTTGACATATGACAACTCTTTTAAATGAAGGGGTAAAGTGTTAAAAGAGAAGAGTCGCCACCTAACAATATTTAAGGTGCGTTAGGGCACCTATTTGCTAATAACTCTGTTATAACTTGGCAACACTACCAAAGATCGGTTAAGGTCTTAAATTACCTCGAAGAGAAGGTGTTAGGCACTCTTCAATATCCACAACTGTGGGTCCCGAATGAACTTAATACTATGTGGATTATGTAATTAGGCTAGATGATCAAATAAATGAAAGTGAATATAAAGGTCGAAGAATTTTATTATAACACAACGAGGATTAGTACAAATCTTAGTATGACTATAAGGATACAACTACTTTGGTCTAATAGCAAATATATAAAGGAGGGGTGGGAGGGGTGTGG
>ML249622.1:0-40871 GCA_005239495.1 Nicotiana undulata | reverse complement strand
GGGGGGGGGGGGGGAGGGGTTGCACATTATGCCCGTGTGGCGAGGCAAGGCGGGCATTTATTTTACTATTGCACACTTGATGAGACAAGGTGTGTTGTGTCAGGTATTGATTGTGATGGTTTGTGATGGCCTGGGTTATTCTTTTTGTTGATAATCTTTTAGTGGTACACTTACCTTTGTGAGTCTTATCTTGTGAACATTGTGAGAAAACATTCTACGTGCTGTCCATTCCTCTTTCTTATGCTTACTAGCTGGTTTGAACTATGATAGGACACTTGCACAAGCATACACATAGTTAAGCACTCTTATCGGATTTAGGGGTTTCCTTGTTGTTGTTGAGTATAGACGCATGCCCCTGCTTACTTGCCTTCTATGTGAGAATGGTTATATTTGGTGCGTGAGTTGTCAGTGCGGTTATGAGGGCACTGTATGCCAAGTGTTAGGGTTCAGGTATTGAGACCCGTGAGTTATGTTTAGCCCGAGGTTTAGTACCTCATGGAGTTTATTGACTAAACCCTAATGTGAAAATGATCGTTGTTGTTGAGTTATTACTTGTTCTTTCTGTAACTGTGATTACGGATTTTTAGGTGTTTTCGTTCATCCTTCTATGTCATTATTATGGTATTCTGCCGATACTTGTTTTTTGCCTTCCTATTGCAATTACTGTATTGTTAGCCATATCGCGTTGTCTTATGTAGATATCATACTCTATTATTCCTATACTCATTTTTTTCGTTAAGTTTATTTAGTCCAGTGGGTGTTTTGATTGTTCCTCGTCACTACTCCACTGAGGTTAGTCTTGATACTTACTGGGTACCGCTGTGGTATACTTATTCTACACTTTTGAACATTTCTGTGCAGATCCAGGTATTGCGAAGCCAGTTGACCAATAGTTAGCAGCGCAGATTGTCGTTGTGGAGACTCAAGGTAAACCTGTTGCTGCGTTCATAGGCTTCGGAGTCACCGTCCTATTTTGTATTCGCACTATTTTACTTATTTCCAAACAGTCGTATTTAGAAGTTGTAGTATGCTCTGTAGAGCTTATGACTTGTACTACCGATTTTGGGGAAATTGTAAATTGTATAGAGAATTTCATTTCAGAAGTTATTTGATGTTACCCTATCATTATTATTATTCAGAAGATGTTAGGTTTACCTAGTCCTTAAAACTAGGTGCCATCACGATACCCAACGGAGGGCAAATTGGGTAGTGACAAGTTGGTATCAGAGCTCTAAGTTCATAGGTGCTACGAGTCATAAGTGAGTGTAGTAGAGTCTTGCGGATCAGTATGGAGACGTTTGTACTTATCTTCGAGAGACTACACAACTATTAGGACAGTTTCACTTCCTTCATTCCTATCGTGCGAGTTCATTGCTCTTGAAGTTTGAACTTTTCTCATTCCATTCTCTCACAGAAGGTGAGGACACGCGTTGTTGTTCCTGATGATGTTACCTCTGGAGCAGATGTCGCTAGGGGAAGGGGTAGAGGCCGACGAGATACACGTGCCGCAACTAGGGCACCTACCAGAGCGAAAATTGAGAAGCCGACAGTAGTTCCAGCTGGGGAGCAAGTACCGGAGGTTCCTGCTGTTACCCCCGGACATCAGGAGACCTTAGCACAATTCCTGAGTATGTTTGGTACATTGACTCTGGCGGGATTGATTGCGGGTGCAGCAACAACTTCACAAACCAGGGGAGGAGCTTAGGCTCCCCCCCGCCCACACTCAAGAGCAGCGAGTTCATGTTGGTCAGGTTTTAGGTGTCATGGAGACACAACATGTGGTCCCAGTCCAGCCCGTGGTTAGGGCCGCAACGGAAGAACAACTTAGACTTGAGAGGTACAATAATTACCACCCTCCTACCTTCAGTGGATTGGCGACAGATGATACCCAGGGTTTCCTGGAAGAGTGTCATCGTATTCTTCAGACTATGGGTACTGTGGAGACGAGCGAGGTTACTTTTGTTACGTTTCAGCTTAGGGGAGCGGCTTATTAGTTGTGGCGGGCGTATGAGTTGGGTAGCCCGACCAAGGCAGCTTCACTTTCATGGGTTATATTTTCAGAAATCTTCCTGAGAGGTTTTGTACCTTAGTCCCTTCAGGAAGCATGGCACGCGGAGTATGAGCAGCTGCGCTAGGGCACTATGTTAGTATCAGAGTATGCCGTGAGATTCAGTGATTTGGCGAGACATGCACCTACTTTGGTCGCTATAGTTAGAGAGCGTGTATGTAGATTCACTGAGAGACTCAGGCAAGATATTCGGTTCAGCATGGCTCGTAACCCGTGTCTATCGTTTGTCTTTATTCATCAATTAGAGATGTGAGACTATAAGTGAGTCATGTTGACCATTATGGTAGGTTTTGATGTGATTCCTGAGTATTTTTTGTTATGATTTGTGAATTTTTACTCTACCGGGGTGAGAGTTCAGTAAGTGTTGTGATTTTATTGGCAGAGCTGATTTGCGGAAGATTTCAATTAATATGATGTATATTCGACCTGTGATTTAGAGTTGAAGGTAAGACCCTCGTGATTTCATGTGATTTGATATGTTGATCCAGGCTGCGCGCCGCGATGGAGAGTTATACTAGGATGACATCCTTATGATGGTTCATGTACTTTGATTTTTCTATTTAGATTGATACGTAGTATGGTACTGATAGAGAGTTGTGCCTGTTGGGCTTGTTTGATATTAATATTATGTGTTTCTCTTTACATATTCAGTCATTTTCATTATGTGCTTCTTGAGTTTTAGCTTGCGGGGTGTGTGCCGGGTGGTGTTAGTTGTGACTTGTTGATTCGGGTGTAAAGTTATGAGGTCTTCCTGGTTCTTGCATCATCGTTAGTGTTGTGAATGTTTGAAATGGGTTCCTATCGGGTATAAGGCTAATGGCTGGTGCTGGTTTAGATTACGAGCAACTATTGTGATCAGTAGTGTTATTATGGGCCCATGTGTGGTGTGTTATGTTGTGTGGTCGTACCCTGTGGGTGTAGGAATGAGTTGTTGCAGCTGGTTGATACTGATACCGGGTATGGATTTAGAATCGAGTCTTTTGGAAATGAATGGGAGGTGAGAATTTTGTCTATAAGGCTTACCAATGTTGGTAGAAAGAGTAAATTACAGTTGAGATGGTGTCGTCGGGCTTATGAGGATTAGGGTGACGTGGGATCACCCACGGCTGTTGTTGGAGGTGTGCATTCAGTGATTTGAAGACTAGAGGTGATTCTTGGCGCGTTCGAGGACGGGTGTTTGTTTAAGAGGGGGAAAATGTAACGACCCAGTCGGTCATTTTTTAGAATTTAAGCTCCGTTCGGCGGCATAAGGTCTTGAATAGCTTCGTATGGTGATTTTCGACTTAGGCGTGCATCCGGATTTTTGTTTGGAGGTTCGTAGGGTGATTGGAATCAATTTGGCGAAAGTTGGAAAAATTGAAGTTTGGAAGGTGGAAAGGTTTGACCAATAGTTGACTTTGGTGATATCGAGGTCGGAATGTGATTCCGAAGTTGGAACAACTCCTTTATGTCATATGGGACTTGTCTGCAAAATTTAACATCATTTCGGGTTGATTTGATAGGTTTTGGCATGAGTTCTAGAAGTTGGAAGATTTGGAAGTTCATAGTTTCGATTCATGGAGCGATTTGTATTTTTGGCGTTGTTTGATATGATTTGAGACCCTGAGCGAGTTCGAGTTATGTTACAGAACTTTTTTGTGTGTTTAGACGGGATCCCGGTGGCCTCGGATGTGTTCCGGGTGGGCTACGGGTCATTTTCCTACTATTTTGAATTGTTGTTTCTGTTTTCTAGTGTTCTTCTTCGCGATCGCGAAGCGTCTTTCGCGTTCACGAAGTGTTACTTCTGACCACCTCGTAATTCTTCTTCACATTTGCGTTCAACCTCTCGCATTCGCGAAGGTCTGCTTTACCCTTCTTCGCGTTCACGTTTAGTCACCTGTATTCGCGAAGCACTCCTTGGCTACCTCATATTTCTTCTTCGCGTTCGCGTAGGTCCCGTCCCTTGTTCTTTGTGTCCGCGTCCCTTCACTCGCGTTCGTGAAGGGTTTTCTTGGCAGCCATAATTTTCTTCTTCGCGAACGCGACCCTTTCTGCGCGTTCCCGATACATACAGACTTGGGCAGAATATAAGATTTCCAAATTGATGGTTAGGCCTTTTTTATCATATTTTGACTTGTAGAGCTCGGGTTTGAGCGATTCTTTGTGGATTTTTCAAGCAAATTGGTTGGGTAAGTGTTATTCACCTAGCCTTTAATACATTCCATGATTTTATCTTTATTTTTATCATTTAATTAGTGTTTTGAGTTGAGCAAAATGATTGTTTTTGAAGAAAGTTTTCGAAATGAAAAATCTTGATTTGAGGGACAAAATGGTATTGGAATTTGATATTTTTAGTATGGTTGAACTCGTATCGGAATGGTTATTTGGGTTTTTGTTAAATTTGTCGAGTTTCGAGGTGCGGGCCCAGGAGTCGACTTTAGGGATCGATTTTTTGATTTTGAAAAAGATTGAGACTTTATGATCTGGAATAGTTCCTTATGAGTTTTATTTGTGTTTTGAAGTTATTTTGGTTAGATTTGAGTTGTCTGGAGATCATTTCACCCGAGAAGTTCTTTTAGAGTATCTATATGTCTTCTTTGAGGTAAGTATCTTGCCTAACCTTCTGTTGGGGAAATACCCCTTAGGATTTGAGTCTTCTATATTGATTGTAGTCCGTGTACGCTAGGTGGCGAGTATGCGCTTGGACTTACTTGTGGAGATTAGCCTCTTAGAGTTCCCAAGTCCTTGTATTCATTGAATATGCAGTTGTTCTTGTTATGATTATGTTCCTTAATTATTAGTTTCACCTTTACCTGCTTAATTAGATTCAATTGCTTCATGATCCACTCTTATTGTTACTTGATTCATATGTGCCTTAACTGAAACTGTTATCTTTTCCAGTGCCATGTTATCTTTTCCCTGACTTCTTATCTTTATTTGAAGTTGTAGTTATTCTTTTTGTAAATGTTCTTCCTTAATTGAGGTTAAGGTGATCTTCTCGGTGCCTACTTTTATTTAAATTAGTTGTATCTCTTCCATAATTGTCCTAACTACAAAGAAGCTTAGATATCCTATGTCTTAGTGGACTCACCCTTATTTGAAATTATTTGACTCGTGCTAGTGTCTTGTTGTTGGGCCGTACAATTTGGTGCTATTATTACATATTATAATTTCTTCCCTGTTGAGTTGTTCTGGTTACGCCTAGCATTCTTTATTATGGTTATTCCTTGTGAACTAGTTTTACCATTTCTGGTGATCGAATGTGCTTGAGTTGATTTACTTACCGTACTTTGTATTATTATCATTGTTGTTGTTGTACTTGTTGTGGTGATGCACGAGGTTTCTGTCGTGCGGTTGTTGTTATTGTGATGCACAAGTTTCCTGCCGCGCGGTTGTTGATATGGGGTTGCACGAGGTTTCTTCCGTGCAGTTGTTACTATTGATATTTGCACATGCGTCGTGACAAGGCCGTATATATATATATGTATGTATATATATATATGTATGTATGTATATATATGTATGTATATATATATATATATATATATATATATATATATGGATGTATGTATGTATGTATGTATGTATGTATGTATGTATATGTGTGTATGTATGTATGTATGTATATGTGTGTGGGGGGGGGGAGGGGGGTTGCGCATGTGGTGAGACATGGTGGGAACATTATTATGCACGTGTGGTGAGGCAAGGCGGGATTTACTTTACTATTGCACACGTGGCGAGACAAGGTGGGATGTGTCAGGGATTGATTGTGATGATTTGTGATGGCCTTGGGCATTCTTATTGTTGATAATTGTGTAGTGGTACACTTACCATTATGAGTCTTATCTTGTGAACGTTGTGAGAAAACATTCTACGTGTTTTCCATTCCTCTTTTGTATGCTTACTAGCTGGTTTGAACTATGATAGGACACTTTTGCACTAGCATACACATAGTTAAGCACTCTTATTGGATTAAGGGGCTTCGTTGTTATTGTTGAGTGTTGTTTACCTTGAAAATGGTAATAACAATTAAATTTGATTGAGTGGTTCTAAAAATATGTAATTTATTCTAGTACTAGTTGTTTAAGCAATAAGTTCTAGGTGTTAATTAGGGAATTAAGTTTTGAACCAAAGAAGGCAAAGATATGCAAACAAGACTGCCCAAAATCGGGGCCTTGATTTGGTCGAGATAGGACCCCGGGGTCGGGACTCGACGATAGTACGGGGTGACCGATGAAGGTCTAATAGTTCTAAGGGTCTCGAAAGCGACTATTTATGATCAATGATGAATAATAAATTGAAGAAAAATAAATGAAACACAATAAATAAGAGCAATAAATCAAAGGAATCAACAATGAAGAATGTTTGAGTTAAAGAGCAGAGAATGTTCTTGTACTTGTATTGAATATCATGTGTGCAAGAAATGATAAGGGTCCCCTTTATATAGGAGGGAAAAATCTCAACATAGTACATAAATATTTATTACAAAGATATGCAGTTGGTACATCTATTTAATGCCACGGTATGTACTTGTACTATTCTTCCAGACCTGGTCAACGTTAACCACCTGCCTTTCGGGAGCTTCCGGCTCGTCCATGATAGCCACTGATTCATACTGCCCCGAGCCTTCTGAAGGCGGTCTGTAGAAAGCCATAATAATCATAAAATCGATCTCTCCGATTTTATCCATATACAGATAGTCCCCGCATTTCTTAGAATGAAATGATAAGAAACGGTCTTGAACTCTTGCCTCTTCGATACTTCCACCATGACGACAACCTCGTCAGAGCATTAAATGACGTGACTCAAAGGTTGCGTAGAGGTTTCCTTCGGCACGTTTATCGAGAACCCCACAAACCATTTTGGTTCGACTTTCTATGTCACAACCCGAAATCCCACCTTCAGGCCGTGACTGCGTCTAACGTTGAACCCGCTAGACAAGCCAACGTGCACAAGTAATCTTACATTTGCAACCCAATTCAACAGTAGTAAAGGAGATACCTTTAAAAGAATCTTAACAGAAATAACGAAACACTTTAGAAATTTTTTAACATCGAAAATGTAATAGAAATTCAAAAGTGCACAGTGAAATAGTAAAATACATAACGTCGCATAAGCCCAAAACCGGGGTGTCACAATCTCACGAACTTTATATAGGAATGCTAAATCCAAAGTCTAAAAGAAAAATATAACACTGTCTTCGAAAGCTAGAGAAAAGACAAGATAAAGTAGAGATATATGGATAGGAGAGACGCCAAGGCCCACGAACGTCAGCGGTATGCCTTGAAGCCTCGAAAGTGGACTGAAGGTGACTCCCTCAGCGCTGTCCACAGGGTCCGGATGCGGGATCTGCACAACATAAAGAAGTGCAGTGTAGTATCAGTACAACCGACCCCATGTACTGAGTAAGTGCCGAGCCTAACCTCGGCCGAAGTAGTGACGAGGCTGGACTTAGCTATACGTTCACCTGTCCTATTCTACAACATGTAATACAGATAGCAAAGCAAGGAACATAACAGTCAAGTACGAGGAAACGAGAGAAGTTAAAGGGGAACAATAAGATGGAGCAGTCAAATAAACATCAAGTAAACTAGGAGGGCAGGTTAACAAAGAATAATAAGGAACAAATGTAAATGTTGAAAAATGAACTATGGAACGACATCACCCTTCGTGCTTTTACTCTCTTCCTCACAAATGCAATGTGTGATGTAATCAATGTAGTCATGGCACGGCATTAACCTTCGTGCTTTCAATCAATGTAAACATGGCACGACATTAACCTTCGTGCTTTAATCAATGCAAATCGTGACACGACATCACCCTTCGTGCTTTACACTCTTCCTCACTATGCATGATATGATATAATCAATGAAAAACATGGCACGGCATCACCCTTCGTGCTTTACACTCTTCCTCACTATGCATGATTTGATGTAATCAATGAAAAACATGGCAAGGAACGCAACATAGTGGAAAAATACAGTTCAAATCACCCGGCAAGGGGAAAACATCCATTAATAACTCAATAAATGCCCGGCAAGGGTCTCATCTATAACCAATCACCTCAATTGTATACTTTACACTTGGATTCTCAATCGTATCAACACTTCTTAAGATCAACAACCAATACTTTCAACAAGATTAAATTACCAAGTAGAGACAATCTCATAATATGATAAACATGGAAGAAATACTACAATTTATATCAATATAGACTCACGGGCATGCTTGACACACATTGCATAGGTACTCGTCACCTCACCTATGCAATGAACATGATAATCACTTAACACTAGCAAATATTACCTATTCCCTCACCAAAGTTAGGCAAGACACTTACCTCGGGTCCAAGTATAACAATCAACCCTCTAACTCCGCCTTTCCTTCAGGATTCAACTCCGAAACGGTATTATCTAGACATAATTAACTCAAGTATATCAATAATGACCCAATAAATCAAACTCATAGCCTAATTACCAATTTTCAAGCATTCTTCCTAAAATACCAAAATTCAACCCCGGGCCCACTTGGTCCAAACACGAGGTTCGGACCAAAACATGATCACCCATACCCCCACGAGTTAGAAAATATGATTTGTTTTGAAATTCGACCCCAAATTGGGGTTGAATTGCCCAAAATTCCATAAGCCCTAACTCTACCCAAAACTCCTAATTCCTACTTTGATTTCATATTTTTAGGCCTAGATTCTAGTAAATAGTGATGAAAAATGGAAGGAAACAATGTTGTAATCACTTACCTAAGAGGTTATGGAAGGATTCTAGCTTGGGGTCGTCAATAGAGGTTGGGAGAAGAAGAGAAGGCTGAAAATTGAGGATTCCCGTATGAAGTATTCTGTTTGGGCTATTTAAAATCACTGAAGTATTTAGACCTGTGCGATCGCGGAAGGAGTAATGCGATCGCACAGGGTAAGGGATCTTGTGCTACGCGATCGCAGAAGCTTAGCTGCGTGCGCACAGTAAGTTACCCATCCCCCCCCCCAGGCCTATGCTACCCTGTGCGGTCGCATGCCTCACCCCGTGTCCGCACAGTAAAACCCCTGTAACCCTCCGCGATCGCAGCCCTGAAGGTGCGTTTGTACAGAACAAAATTCCAGGGCCCCACTCTAACTCTGTGCGATCGCAGGTACCTTAATGCGGTCGCATAGAGTGTTTTATCAAACACCAGAAAACAGCAAATATACAAGATATTTCCTAAGTTTCTCACCCCGTTAACTACCCAAACTCACCCGAGCCCTCGGGGCTCAAAACCAAAAACACACACGACTCCCAAAACATCTTACGGACTTGTTCAAGCTTTTAAATCATCAGAATATCATCAAATTCATCGAATTAAACCTCAAAACTTTTAGAATTTTCTTAAAGCTTCATAAAGCTTAACTTTTCCAATTTTAATCAGAATCACGTCATTTCAAACCAAATTTCAAAGAGAATTCAAAAAAACCTATATTAAACCTGTTCCGGGCTCCGGAACCATAATACGGGACCGGTAGCACGGTTTTCACATCAAAGTTCATTTTCAAAAACCTTTATTATTTTCAGAAAAGAATTTTCTTTAAAAATTCATTTCTCGGGCTTGGGACCTCGGAATTCAATTTCGGGCATACGCCCAAGTCCCATATTTTCCTACGGACCCTCCGGGACCGTCAAATCACGGGTCTATGTCCGTTTACCAAAAATGTTACCAAAGTCGACTTTATTCATTTAATTGTTATAAAAATTCCATTTTCATTAAATTTGTCACATAGAGCTTCCCGGCTACACGCCCGGGCTGCGCACGCATATCGAGGTGAGATTAACGGAGACTTTCGGAGCCTCGAAACACAGATTTAGCTGAATTTACTTAGGATGACTTTTTGGGTCATCACATTCCAACTTCTCAAACTCTGCCCAAATGGTTTCTATAAATACCTTAGGTGTTTATCATTCATACTTTTACAACATCCTCAAGTTTCTAGAGCTAAGTTCATCGTCTTCTGCATTCATCTTATCTCCTTTCTTAGAGACCTTTCATAGTTATGGCAAAAACTTCTAAGACGGTACCCCAGAAAGAGGGCACCTCTTCTTCTGCATGCCCGTCCAAGGGAAAACCAAAAACACCAACGAGTATTGAGCATTGTATTCCAAACCGGGACGATCTCTAACTTTACCATCGATAGGCCTCCTTCCAAACCGGGACGATGCGAGCCCATGTCTCGGTACATCAATGTGGTAACCAAAGTTGAGAGGGTAAAAATGGACTGTCACTGGGGGGAGGCAGTACAAATAGAAAACCCTAAAACTGAGGAAAGCATAGTGACACACAAAGTTGGCTTCCTCAGTGTATACACATATCCATTCACTCTGGTTCTCGTAGAGTCTTATTCCCCACCGATATACCCGGTGATTCTTGACTTTTGCCGCCAGTACTGAGTGACACTCGGCCAAATATACCCTTCCTTCTGGTGGATCGTGTATATGCTCTGATATTTCACCAATCGGATCGAGGAGATGACCTTCACCCTCAACCACTTGATAAGATTGTATAGCCACCGTCTCTTCCGAGGGGGTTTAATCAAGCTACAATATCGGTCTGCAAAGAAGTTCTTTGCGAGAATCAATGAAGACAAGGATCGGGGATGGATGAGGAAGTTCATCAGAGTACGAACATCAGACATCATCCCTGATGATAGGATGCCAATCCCGGAGGAATGGAACATGAGGCGTAAGTATCACTACCTCGAACATATTTTATTGCTCCTCCTTCTGCTTCTCAACCGATTTTCTTTTGATCATGCACCCACCGTCAGGTTCCCGGCGCGGTTCAGAACCTACCAGGGTGGATCAAGAAAATACACTCTGCATTTCCATACAACAAGCGATCTTGGCGTGATTTGGCCAAGACTCGGTAGCAGGACAAGAAATTCGATTATTTTTCCTTTGTAGTTTTTGTTTAAATGTGACACTTTCACGATGAAATACCGGGACCATGGTAAGCTCTTCTTGCCAAATTTCACATAAGTTTCGTTTGTGACGGAAGGTTTGATATATCATGTATATGCATGTCTCAGGGAAAGTCTGTCGATGAGACCCCCTCCTCCTGGTGAAGCAGTTACTATGAAACCCGATAAGGGTAAGAAGAGGAGGAATGAGACATCGATTGAGTCTCCAAAATCAAAGAAGCCCAAGGTCCGAAGGCCTAAGACCGATGCTATGGTCTTGAGTGCCGCAGATGAAGATGACGATAAGGATGACAACCCTTTGGTACAAAGGGTAAGACGAAGTACTGAAGCTTTGGGTGATGCTGGGCAGAAGACTGTTGAACCAGAGATAGCCGGTGTGGACCTATCTCACACTGAAGAGGCCCTCGAGGAGGGTGCGGACGCAGTCCCCGGGTCACTCGCCGGACATGGTACAATCCGTGTTGATGATCTCGGAGGGCCAGAGTTTGAGGCTTTTCAAGGTCGAGGAGAAGCCCCGGTAGAAATTGATGATATGGGAAGTTTTGAATCGGGTCCCACGCTTTCTCTGGGGGAGATAAGAGAAGCCCAAAATAGGGGTGCTGCCGATGTGGGGGCCCTTCAGAAAGAGTATGATACTTTCAAAGATTACTTCGTCGGCCTCGAGGAGGATACTGATCTAGACGCCCCCATTGCTTTCGAGGAGGCTGGGAAGCTCCAAAAGCAGGTAATCCTCTTCGACATATTACTTGGGCTTTGAATTCCTATTCTTGATTTTCTAACTTCTCTCCTCCGTATCGTAGGTCAATAACTTGTATGACCTGGCCTTTTCTAAGCATCAAGATGAGCTTTCTTGGCGCGAGGAGGAGTTCGAGAAGCTTACCTCGGAGCTAAAGGAGTCAAAGACTGCTTCTACCCAAAAGGACGAGGAGTTGAATGAGCTTCGGGCGAGTCTGGAGGGAGTGCACCAGGAGCGGACCAGCTTCGCTGAGCAGGTACCATGGCATTCCAAAGTTCATCTTTTCACTCATAGTTTGGTACTCACCATATTGATTTGCCTTTGCAGATCGAGCAGAAGAACATCTTGGTGAGAAAACTTTAGGAGGAGGTCGCAGCCAAGGAAGACGAAGTCCTCGGTCTGAAGAAGCAGAATGAGGTCATGGCCTCGGAGAGGGATCTTCTACAGGGAGAGTTGAACTCGACCCGGGATCTTCTTCGGAGTGCCCAGGAGGAGGCCATTTCATTGTCTGCGGCCAAGTCTGAGGCTGATTAGCATGTGGCCATATATAAAAGAGATGCAGCTGCCACCAATGATCGGGCTAGGTAGATATCCGAAGAGGCCGGGCTCAAACTGGCTCGGGTCTTTGCCTATGCTCGTTCATAAGCTAGGAGGAAGGCCCTCGAAGAAGCAAGATCCAAGGGTGCCAATCTCTCTGTCAAGATTGAGAATTCTAGGACATTAGAAGAAGAATCGGTACTTTCAACTTCCTCAGACGAGGGTTCCAATAGTGACTTTGGTAGCAGCTCAGATAGCAGTGAAGGCGAGGAGTAGACTCTCTTCACTATTTTTTCTTTCTTTTTCCCTTTCTTTTTGTTCATTGGCTCCTCGGGGGAGCTGTGTAAAGACACATTCTGTAAATACATTTTTGTGAATGCAAAAGGATTTTTTGCCTCAAGTCTTTTATTTTTCAACACACTGCAATCTTTTGAATTTTGATGTCGGCTCTTTAGAGCCCGTACTTAGAACAATAGAAGCCCTCGAGATTGGGCACCATCTCGAGGCTAGATCGGTATGCGGATCTTAATAGTTCTATTCAGAACTTATACTTGGATTAATAGAGGTCCTCGAGATCGGGCACCATCTCGAGGGTAGGCCGATACGGATATTTCTTCAGAGCCTATTAATATAATGGAGACCTTCGAGGTTGGGCACCATCTCGAGGTTAGACTGACATCGACTGCTCCTTAGAGCCCATTATTATAAAAATAGAGATCCTCGAGATCGGGCACCATCTCGAGGCTAGATCGATATTGATAGATCTTTAGAGCTTGTAGTTATAGTAGCAGAGATCCTCGAGATTGGGTACCATCTCGAGGCTAGGCTGATAGCTCGTTTTAGAGCCTATTCTTGTAGGGACAGGGATCCTTGAGATTGGGTACCATCTCGAGGTTAGACTGAAGTAACAGGGATACTCAAGATCAGGCACCATCTCGAGGCTAGGTTAATACGAGTACCTTGATCCCTCGAACGTTGCATAACAGCGTCATCCATATGACATGATTTGTGAACTGGCCGAGATGGTCCCACCGGTACGTTTCCCCAAAATATGGTAATGGCATGGTCTGAATTGATTGGCCTTCAAAGTAGGCGAACAGGCGTAACTTGCTCTATATATGTACTTGCCTTCTATATCTGAAGACTTTGCTATTTTGAGCAATTGTCTTCTTTACAGAGTTTCTCTCTCACCAATTCTTCTAACATTTTAGTTTAAAGTTTCCGCTTGAGTTTTCATCTCCTTTTCCTTGTGCCAAAGTAGCTAGATGCTATGCCATAATCCACTCACCAAGAAGAGGAGAGTTCTGCCTCTGCTTCTTTCCCGGTCAGTGGTACACCGTCGACGTTAGGCCATCGGGAGTATGCATCGAGGTTCATCCCGTCAATAGGAGAAGAACACCTTGAGGAAGTGAGGAGAGACTGTGGATGGTGAGAATAGGTGGTACTGCAGGTACCTTCCCCAGAACAAGATATCATGGCTCATGTAGAGGGGTTTTTTAACGTATATGCGTACCCCTTTACATTGGGCCCTCTTGACAGAGTCGTGCTCGACCTTTGTAGGAGATATCGGGTTACCCTGGCACAGGTTCACCCGTCTTCTTGGAGGATAGTGCTGATGATGAGGTTCTTCGCGGTGAAAGCCGGGATCGTGTTCACCCTTAGTCATCTCATCAAATTGTACTGGCCCACGCACTATCGGGGCCTGATCACTCTCAGACGTTAGTCCACCCAGCCCCTCTTTGCCAGCGACGAAGAAAAGGGGGATCGTGGGTGGATGAGTCGATTTGTCCGAGTGCGGACCGCCGATATTATCCTGTCGGAGTTCATGCCCTTTCCTGAGAAATGGAATTTCACATGTAAGTGGCACACTCGTGTTTTTATCATTTTGATCATCGTGGAGGCGGACTCCGTAATAATGTCTTCTTTTTCTTTTTGCAGCAACTCCATGGATGCCATTTGAGGTCCTCGACCTAGCGGACGGGACTCGGATATTGGCGGCATGCTCGACTTATGATGAGCGTAAGTGGCGAGATCTGTTGAAAGGTGGATGGCAGGACAAACACCCCCGTAAGTGCCGTAAGGTTCTTTTCTTTCAGGAAAAACTCTCCTTTTTATTAACTCTTTTATTGAAGGCATTGGAGAATTCTCTAAGATGAGACTGTGTCCTCTCAGAGAGGAGGAGGGGCCTTCGGCTTTAGGCCCTAAGAATAATAACAAGCAGAAGAAGTCCTCGGTGGGCGAGGAGAGTCATAGTGAGGCAGGGTCTGCCCGAAGGCATAAAATAGGTGAAACCGAGACTGCCCAACCTGAGGTCTCTAGCCTCGGTGGAGCGGTCCCTCCTTTTCCATCGTCTTTTTCCCCGGTCGAAGGTACTTCGAGGGAAAAGGGTCTTCTACTTCCACTTTCTTCTCCCGTCGAAGGTACTTCGAGGGATGTTCGGGGTCAAGGATCGCCTAATGGGAGCGGAGTCCCGAATGATTATGTCCTCTCTCAGGGTGGTTCAACTGGGGCCGAGAAGGCTAGTCCAGGAGATGCTCGCTCCGCTTTCGAGGAGGCTCAGCGGTTCTGCTCTTTGGTAAGCTTCGATGATCATTGTGGTTTTATTAGCGTTTGTTCTCATTTTCTAACTGAAGCTTCTTTTTCTTAGGCTTTTGACAAGCTCATACCCGAGTTTCTTCGCTGCGAGGCTTGGTTACGAAGAGCCTTGGATGGGGAGAAATCCCTCAGGCTCCTATGTGATAAAATACCTAAGGATTTGATACGCCTCTGCAGTGAAATATATCGTAGCCGGAGCTACGAAGGCCGCCTCGAGGGACATTTAACCTTCGTTTTAATGACATGCGTGTTTCTTCTCCTATCCTTGAAGCTTAATATTCCGATGTTTCAGTTGCAGAGGAAGGAAGAGGACCTGGAATGCCTTTGGGGCAGAGTTGGTCAGGCCGAGTATGAGTGCACTAAGCTAAGGACTCAGATCGTTGCCCATGTTGCGACCAAGAAGAATGCTCTGGCCAAGGTTTCTGCCCTCGAAGTGCAACTCTGGAATGCCCGAGAAAATAGCTTGGTGTAGACGAGCAGGATTTTAAGGCTCGAGTATGATCTCTTGAAGATGAAGGCCGAGGTCGTGGACGCCCGGGCTGAAGCTGAAGAGATCAAGCTAAGGCTTATAAGAAAGTGGCTGTCTATTTAAAGGACGCTACCAATTTTAGAGCTGAGTTGAGAGGGGCTTCCGATCGTGCGAGTTGGAGAAGCGACTATGCCCGATGCATATCCCGAAGGTAAACCCTCGAGGAGATCCATGCTAGGGGATTCGATCTCTCGAAAGAGATAGAGCAGTCCAGGGCGGATGAATACGATGCCAAATTCCTCGTATCTGATTCCGAGGATAATGAAGAAGAGGACTCTAGAGCCACAATCCCCGAGGGGAAAGTAGACTAGGATTTCTTTTTCTGCTTTGTATAATTTTCCTTGTGGGAGTATTGTAAGTGTATATTTGTAATACATGTATGTATGAAAGGAATCCTTACGGCTTTCTCCTTTTGTGAATTTTTCTTAGCTAGTGTTTGTCTTTCCGAATCTTGACGTTTGTCAACGATTAGCCAAATTGATTGGAATTCGGGGTAAAACCCCTAGGTTTACAAATTGGCCTTGAGGCTTGTTAGGCTGGCCCGTAGGCTCTTACACATGGGGTCGATATGACCTTTAATCGGCCCGTAGGCTTTTTGATGTTGGCCCGTAGGCTCTTATGCATTTTCCCTTAGGCATTTTAGTTAACCGTTTGGGGCTCAGTCCTCGAGTCGGGTTACGACTCGAACTCATCGACCCTTAGGTTTTTGAATTGGCCTTGAGGCCTTTTAGGCCGGCACTTAGGATCTTACGTGTGGGGTCGATATGACCTTTAGTATGGCTATATTTTCCCTCGTTAAAGACTTTTTTGAACTTTTTGTGTTCGTCCGACACTTCGACGGTTCGATATGAACCTCAATTGTGAGCCGTTATGTGACGATAAATGAGCACCGCGAAAGGTTTTGCCCTAAGGCCAAAATTTCGAAGCCTTTTATTGTTATGAGCTGATATAATCAAAGCTCTTTTGCTTAAGTCGAGGGTAGCCTGATTTAACCGGTTCGTTTTGAAGTAACTTCGAATGATTTGATTTTATGGTGATGGTCGGGCGTCCCCGTGTCACGTCAATTTGGCAATAGCCTTGTGACCGTAGTCATTGTGTTTGGCCATAGCCTTATGACCGTAGTCATTGTGTTTGACCGTAGTCATTACGTTTGGCCGTTTCCTTTTAGTCCCCGAGTGAGGTAGCCTCGGCGTCTGTATCGAGGGTATGCCTTTTTAGGGGTTTTAAAAGTTCGAATATATAGCCTTGGCTTTAAAATTGGGATTGAGCCTTTTGCAAGGTCGTATAATTTTGACATGCCTTACTTGAGGTCTTACAGTTTTGATCATGCCCGTAGGACTTACAGATTTGATTATGCCCGTAGGACTTATGATGTTCTACACGTCAATACCACACAAGAGGTGGGGGTGATTTGTGTGGTGTCCAATTTTTGCGTGCACTAGTTATAGAAGGATCAGGTTCTTCTATGTGTTCCAACTCCTACAGTTTGCGGAATATAATTGCATAAATAAAAGAACACAACAATTTTATGTGGAAAACACCTGGCTTAAAAGGTGAAAAAACCACGACCTACTTCCCAGTAGGATTTTCCCAAACTCTTCACTAAGTCAATGAGCCAAACAGAATTTACAAAATAAACTCTTTTGTAAACCTAAGGACTAACTCTAATCCCCTTGTGGCAAACTAGCCTCTAGCTATTTGCGAACAGCTCCAAGTTAACTCTAACTTGAATACTCATTACCTATTACAATTGCTTTTAGATAAAGCTGAAAGATATAATTTGTAATAGCCTACTACAAATAAACTAGACTAAAAGATAACAGATGGAAAAGGTTCTTCTAGCTGGTTCAAGTAGCTTTTGAGTCGCACAGGAATTCTCACTCGAGCTGCTTGCAAAATTGCTTTGGTAATTTTGCTCTCAATTCTTGTTTCACTTCTATGTTTGTGTGCACTTGTTCATTAAGAACACTTGACAATATATAGGATCAGTAGTCGAGAAGATATACTAGAATTCTTATGCAACTCTTCCTTGGTGGAAGAGTTCTAGTTGATCTCAACTCCCCAGATCCTCTTCTATCTTGATTCTGTCCTTAATGAATAAGAAGTCCATATCCCTATCAATTTGCAACCTTTTCGATCAGGAGATATCTCTTCAGATCACTGATTGTGTTTATCTCCTGTGTGTGATCACCTCACATGCCATTTGCTCTGCGTGTCTATGTCTCCAGAGATTGACCTGGTTCAACTCTGAGTTCATTTGTCAATCTTCAAAACCATTCAGCTTCTTAATCCAACAAATTCCCCCTTTGATCAAGGATAGGAAGGCATCAAAAGCACACAGATTTTTCAGAGAGGATGTGGTATTGATTCCAGATGTTAGATCAGTTACGATGTTCTCAATGGGGTGAGACCTCAGGTATCTATGTGGCTTTAAAACCAATTGTTCACGACTTGATGATCCTACAGTGCCTTGTTGCTGTGGAACATGATCAGGTACAGGTTCCAATGAGGTTTGTTGTTGAGTTCCCTCTGTCAGGTTGCTCAGGGTAGATGGACCTGTTCCATCACCTGTTCCTTTTTCCATAGTTGATCTAATTTGATCGGAGTTTCTGACCAGCCCAATTTCCTCATCTTTCGCTTCCTGTCTCTCGGCAAGAATGTTAGTTTCATCAAAGACAATATGCACACTTTCTTCTACACACATAGTTCTTTTGTTGTATACTGTATAAGCCTTACTATGTGAGAAATATCCCAAGAATACTCCCTCATCACTTCTGGGATCAAACTTACCTAGGGACTCCTTGCCATTGTTGTGCACAAAGCACTTACAGCCAAAAGCCCTAAGATGGGATATATTGGGCTTTCTCCCTTTAAGTAACTCATAGGGAGTCTTCTCTACAAGTGGTCTAGTGATGCACCTATTTGTGATGTAGCATGCAGTGTTTGTTGATTCTGCCTAGAAGCTATGAGGTAGTTTACTAGAATGAAGCATGGTTCTAGCCATATATTCAAGAGTTCTGTTCTTTCTTTCAACAACTCCATTTTGTTGTGGAGTTATAGGGGCAGAAAAGTTATGATCTATGCCATGTTCATCACAAAATTTGGCAAACTTTGCATTTCAAATTCAGTGCCATGATCAGACCTTATTGATGCGAGTTGATTTCCTAACTGTTTCTGAGTTCTTCTAACAAGGAAGTAAACATATCAAATGCTTCATCTTTAGATGTTAGGAATAATGTCCAGGTAAATCTAGAGTAGTCATCAACGAGCACCATTACATATCTCTTACCACCTCTGATCAATGTTCTCATAGGACCATATAGATCCATATGAACCAGTTCCAACGTCCTGGTGGTACTTATCATTTTCTTGCTTTTGAATGAGGACCTTACCTGCTTCCCCCTTGCACAAGCCTCACAAACTTTGTCTTCCTTTAACTTAATGTTAGGTATACCTATCACTAGGTCCTTGGAGACTAGTTTGTTGAGTTGATTTAGACTTGCATGTCCAAGTCTTTTGTGCCAAAGGAGGAGATCACTGTCCAACACACTCAAACAAGTTAATTGGTTTTCTGATAGTCTGGACAAGTCTATGATATAGATATTATTCACTCTTTTTCCTTGCAAAACAATCTTATCAGTGATAAGATTAATCACAAAACATTTTGTAGAAGTGAATGCAACCAGGTTACCTCTGTCACACAGTTGTGACACACTGATCAGGCTATATTTCAAGCCATCTATCAAGTACACATTCTCAATAGAACGTGTGTCATCCTTACCTACCTTTCCAACCCCAATAATTTCACCTTTCTTTCCATTTCCAAAGGAGACATTTCCTCCTTTGAGGTTTTCAAGTGAAAGGAACTGTTCCCTGTTCCCTGTCATGTGTTTTGAGCAACCACTATCCAAGTACCATATTTGACTGCCTCCTTTCACTTGAACCTGCAAAAGAAAATCATGGGTTAGTCTTAGGGACCCAAACTAGTTTGGATCATTTTCTATGAGAAAAAGGATGAATTAAGCTTTTTCTGGCCCAATTTGGCAGCCAATTTTTCTTTCGAACAAAACTTTCATTCTTTTGACTGGCCTGCCTTTTTGCATTGAATTCAATTTTGTAGTGACCAGTCTTACCACAGTGGGTGCATATTTTGTTCTCAAGAAGTGTGAGTTAATTGCTTTTGGGATCCCATTTAGGCAGTTAACTCCCAAATCCAAGTCCTCTTTTTTTGCTACTATGATTTTCTTGAAGCCATGTCAAGGCATTAGAAGATTTATTCCATTTGCCTGTTCGATCCAACTCATGTTTGACCTTTCCAAGTTCCTCTTTTAGCACTCTTATTTTCTCATCTTTATTGTACAACGTATCCTTTAGTCTGCCTATATTTGCTTCTAACATGAGTTGAGAGTTGTCAGTTGCCTTCTTGCTAGTTCCTAGCTTTAGTTTTAAATTTTCAGATTTTAACTCTAGGACTTTAGTTTCAAATGGATGAACCTGGTTCTTCAAGGCAGTGTTTTCATCTACAGATTCACTTACTCTGAGTTCCAAGTTCTTACACTTTGCTTTTAACATTACACACTCCTTAGACAACTGTTCTTTTTCTTTATTTATTTCTTCAGAATCGTCCATGAAATCAAGTAACAATTCATAGAGTTTTTCTTTAGATAGGAACTTGATCTTGTTTTTGAGATGAGATATACTTACCTCTGGTTCTTCACAGGATTACTCATCTGATTCACCAATTTCCATAAGCGCTTGTTCATCTCCATCTTCATCTTCTGATTCTTCGTCTGAGCTTTCTCCCCAAGCAGCAACCATGGCTTATGTTGTGTTTTTCTTAGGATGAACCAGTTCTTTCTTTCGGTCCCTTCACTCAGATCTTTCCCTTTTCCATTCCACTTCCCACTAAGGACAGTTCATTATGTGATGATAAATATTTCCATATTTTTAGCATCCCTCGTTGGTGGGCTTTTCTGGAGCCTTTGCCTTGTTGTAGTTTCCACCTCTTGAGATGCCCCTTTTTCTAATGAGGAAGTTTATGAATTCCTTGGTGATCATGGCCATCTCATTTTCTTCCAGATATTTTCCTTCAGTGATTCTCACTTCTATCCTTCTTGGGAGCATCCATCTTCATTGTAGGTCTTCTAAGTTCGTAAGCAGTGAGATTTCCAATTAGCTCATTCAACCTGAGAGTTGCCATGTTCTTGGATTCCTGAATAGCAGTGATATTACTTTCCCAAGAGATTGGCAAAACCCTCGTCAGAATTTTATAAACCTTATCTTCTTCAAGAATGACCCTTCCAAGACACTTGAGTTCATTGGTTAGTGTAGTGAACCTTGTATACATCTCTTGGATGGTCTCTCCTTCCTTTATGGTGAAATTCGCATACTGAGAGTATAGTAGAGTTCCTATTGACCTCTTCACTTGAGGTGTTCCTTCATGAGCCACTTGCAAAGTGTCCCAAATTTCTTTGGCAATGGTACAACTTTGAATTCTGCTATACTCGTCTGGACCGAGTCCACACACAAGCCACTTTTTGGCCTTTGCATTTTGCTCCCATTTTCTTAAGGCTTCAGCAATGCAATCAGATCTTGGCTTTGGCACGTCTACTCCTTCAGCAGTCTTTTGCATGGTAGCCAAAGGACCATCAGTGACTATGTCCCATAATTCATAGTCTTCCCCAATTAAGTGATCCTTCATTCTGTTCTTCCACCAGGAGTAGTACTGGCCATTGAAGAGTGGTGGCCTAGCAGTTGATTGTCCTTCCCAGTTCCCAGGTAGTGCACTCATCTTAATCTTTTCCTAACGTGTTAGCTTCTTCAAAGATAACCTGCTCTAATACAAATTGATGTTCTACAGGTCAATACCACACAAGAGAGGGGGTGATTTGTGTGGTGTCCAATTTTTGCTTGCACTAGTTATAGAATGACCAGGTTCTTCTATGGGTTCCGACTTGTATAGTTTGCGGAATAATAATTGCAGAAATAAAAGAACACAACATTTTTACGTGGAAAACACTTGGCTCAAAAGGTGAAAAAACCACGACCTACTTCCTAGTAGGATTTTCCCAAACTCTTCACTAAGACAATGAGACAAGAAGCATTTACAAAATAAACTCTTTTGTCAACCTAAGGACTAACTCTAATCCCTTTGTGGAAAACTAGCCTCTAGCTATTTGCGAACAGCTCCAAGTTAACTCTAACTTGAATACTCATTACCTATTACAATTGCTTCTTGATAAAGCTGAAAGATACAACTTGTAATCGCCTACTAAAAATAAACTAGACTAAAAGATAGCAGATGGAACTGGTTCTTCTAGTTGGTTCAAGTAGCTTTTGAGTCGCACAGGAATTCTCACTCGAACTGCTTGCAAAATTGCTTTGGTAATTTTGCTCTCAATTCTTGTTTCACTTCTATGTTTGTGCGCACTTGTTCAGTAAGAACACTTGACAATATATAGGGTCAGTAGTCGAGAAGATATACTAGAATTCTGATGCAACTCTTCCTTGGTGGAAGAGTTCTAGTTGATCTCAACTCCCCATATCCTCTTCTATCTTGATTCTATCCTTACTGAATAAGAAGTCCATCTCCCTATCAATTTGCGACCTTTTTTATCAGGAGATATCTCTTCAGATCACTGATTGTGTTTATCTCCTGTGTGTGATCACCTCACATGCCATTTTCCCTGCGTGTCTATGTCTCCAGAGATGGACCTGGTTCAATTCTGAGTTCAGTTGTCAATCTTCAAAACCATTCAGCTTCTTGATCCAACAACTTACATATTTGATGTCGTTGCATAGAGGGCTTTCGGACTCGAGGTCGCCCACTCGGGGTCTTATGGCCTCGAGCTTTGATAGCTTGATGGGGTGACAGTAGGCGTTAGTCCTCGAGACATTGAAAGTCTTTGGCCCTGGAGCCGTTTCATGCGATAATAGCAACTTCTTTGGGTTGCAAAGTGTTTTGATGGTAAAAAGATACTCCTTCGATAACTTGGTAAAAGCATACATATTTTCTTCGTCGAGGGTTTGATTATTCTATGCGAACACGGTTTATTTGATCATTTGGCCCGATACATCATTTTCCTATTGAAACCCTCTTTAGCTTATTTTGGTTTTTCCGAGGAGGTAATCTCCCAAGGGGATGCCCCCTCAGTATTCGAGGTTGATTGGAGAGAAGCTTTGAATACTTGTTGAGTCTTCCTTAGGTAGCATATGGATGTTGCCTCATTAAAAACCTTGTCGGTAAAACCCATTTGGGATAAAATCCGATCTAAGGAAAAAAGAGCGCGACGCATGCTTTAAAACCTAAGGTCTTCGAGCTAGAAGGTACTTCGATTCTTTAATCAGACACCTGCACACAGGCCAGTTGTAAAATGCAAACAAAAGGGAGACAGTCATACCTTAGCGGCGATGGCGTTCGAGTCTCAATATACTTCAACCGCTTGTTCTGAGGACACGGTATGGTCCTTTGCTCATTAACCCAGGTGGAACCGAGGATATATCTTGTGACTACTACTTGGTTGTCTGCTTATTCTTTGGCTCCTTTGATGTAGAAGGTATCGATGTCGGTGCCACATCGTGCACTGTGAACATCTCTCTTGCTGCGTGCTGCTCCCCCTATACCATTTTTATTTCGTCCTTTGTTGGAAACTTCATCATTTGATGAAGGGTTGAAGTCACTGCACTCATGCAGTGTATCCATGGCCTTCTGACCAAGGCATTGTACCTCATGTCTCCTTCGATGACATGAAACTTGGTATTTTGGGTTGTGCCGGCCACGTTGACTGAGAAGGTTATCTCCCCTTTCGTTGTCTCACTCGTCATGTTGAATTCCTTGAGGACTCGAGAGGCGGGCATGATCTGGTCGAGAAGTCTGAGATGCTCCACCACCCTCGACCTAATTATGTTGGTCGAGCTACCTGGATCCACAAACACACGTCTAATTTGAAATGTATTCACAAGAAAAGAAAGTACCAATGCGTCGTTGTGAGGATGAGACAGGGTCTCGATGTCCTCGTCGCTGAATGTGAGAACGTCCTCAGGTATGTAACCCCGAGTTCGCTTTTCCCCGGTGATAGATATTTTTGTACGTCTGACAACGGATTCTTGTGGGATGTCGATTCGTCCCACGATTGTGTGGATTATATGTTGTGGCTCTTCTGCTTCACTTTTCCTTTTTGCCTCTCTTACCCAAAATTGATTTTTAGCTCGGTCGCCGAGGAACCCTCGGAGGTGCCCTTTGTTGATTAGTCGGGCTACTTCTTCCCGGAGCTGTCTGCAATCTTCGGTCCTGTGACTATGTGTGCCATCAAACTCGAATACCAAGTTATGGTTCCTTTGTGATGGATCTGATAGTATGGGTTTCAACCATCTGGTGTCTTTAATTTTACCTATGGCCGATACGATGACCGAAACATCAATGTTGAAGTTGTACTCAGATAATCGAGGTGCCTCTACTGTCCCTGTGTGTCTATCGAAGCCGGCTCTGCTCACTAGTCCCCGAGGATTCTGACCTCGATCTGCCCTAAGGTCGTTCTGAGGTATGTTACGCCTTGAGGCGTTTCTTCGATCTTCAATGTATGGTTGGTACCTTTATTTTTTTAGCCTTGGTTCCTTTGCCAGGAGCTTGCTAGGGTATACCGAGCCCGAGAGGGCTCCTAGTTGGTCGTCTTTGACCCTAATCTTTGATTGATATTGGTTATGGACATCCGCCCAAGTGACGGTGGGATACTCTACCAAGTTCTGCTTTAGTTGCTTCGAAGCTATTGAGCTTCATTCATTCAACCCTTAGGTGAAGGCATGCACTGCCCAGTCATCGGATACAGGTGGTAATTCCATTCGCTCCATTTGAAAGCGAGATACAAATTCCCATAGCATCTCGTTTTCTCTCTGCTTGACTTTGAAGATGTCAGATTTCCTTGTAGCAACCTTGATGGCACCGACGTTTTCCTTTACAAAAGAATCTTCCAGCATGGCAAATGAATCTATTGAGTTCGGGGTTAGGTTGTCGATCTGTTGTCGATCAACCTCTCCGGTGCCGGTTTGACTCAAAGATTCGTTTCCGGTACTGCTGTGCTTGGAGTTTTTTTTATGGCTTTGTATCTGAGCAATCGCCAATTTTTGTGCCTACAAAATTTCAAAAATGACGTGAAGGCTAACCTCTCTTTCCTCTCGAGCTGGAGTTTTCTGAACCTCCTATTCGTTTTCTCGGCGTGCACCCCCGTCAGTGCGGGAGTTTATATCGACGTGTTGGGCGTTGCGCGAGCCCATGTCCACAGGAATTGGCTCCATTGTGTTCTCAGGGTTTTGTAGTGGTACACCAGCGCCTGAAATAGCTACACCATTCTCTCCATGGTCCTCAGAGCCGTTGTTTTCGTGTGCATTTATTGAGTTAGACATGTTGACCTGAAATCAAAGGTTCTTGGACAAGAAAAAGTGTGAAGAATAACTTGTGATTTGCAGTAAACCAGCACTAAAACAATCACTATTATTTTTAGCCCCACGGTGGGCACCAAACTGTTTACCTTGAAAATGGTAATAACAATTAAATTTTGATTGAGTGGTTCCAAAAATATGTAATTTATTCTAGTACTAGTTGTTTAAGCAATAGGTGCTAGGTGTGAATTAGGGAAATAAGTTTTGAACCAAAGAAGGCAAAGATATGCAAACCAGACCGCCCAAAATTGGGGCCTTGATTTGGTCGAGATAGGACCCCGGGGTCAGGACTCGGTGATAGTACAGGGTGACCAATGAAGGTCTAGCAGTTCTAAGGGCCTCAAAAGCGTCTATTTATGATCAATTATGAATAATAAATGAAGAACAATAAATGAAACACAATAAATATGAGTAATAAATCAAAGGAATCAACAATGAAGAATGTTTGAGTTAGAGAGCAGAAAATATTTTTGTTCTTGTATTGAATATCATGTGTGCAAGAAATGATAAGGGTCCCCTTTATATAAAAGGGGAAAATCCCAACATAGTACATAAACATTTATTACAAAGATATGCAGCTGGTACAACTATTTAATGCCACAGTACAGACTTGTACTATTCTTGCAGACCTGGTCAACTTTAATCACGTTCCTTTCGGGAGCTTCCGGCTCGTCCATGATAGCCACTGATTCATACTGCCCTGATACTTCTGAAGGCGGTTTGTAGAAAGCCATAATAATCATAAAATCGGTCTCCCCAATTTTAGCCATATACAAGTATAGACGCATACCCCTGTATACTTGATTTCTATGTGAGAATGGCTCTATTTGGCGCATGAGTTGTCAGTGCGTTTATGAGGTGTAATAAGGGCAGCAAAATCCAAGTTTTAGGGTTCAGGTATTGAGACTCGTGAGTTCTGATTAGCCCGAGATTCGGTACCTCATGGAGTTTATTGACTAAACCTTAATGTGAAAACTGTCATTGTTATTGAGTTATTACTTGTTCTTTATGTATATGTGATTAAGGATTTTCGAGGTGTTTTCGTTCATCCTTCTATGTCATTATTTTGGTATTACGCTAATACTTGAATTTTGCCTTTCTTATTTCACTTACTGTATTGTTAGTCATATCGCATAGTCTTATGTAGATACCATACTCTATTGTTCTTATACTCATTGTTTCGTTCAGGTTATTCAGTCCAGTGGGTATCTTTACTGTTCCTCGTCACTACTCTGCTGAGGTTAGTCTTGATACTTGCTAGGTACCACTGTGGTGTACTCATACTACACTTTTGCACATTTTTGTGCTGATCCAGGTATTGCGAAGCTAGTTGACCAATAGCTAGCAGCGCGGATTGTTGTTGTGGAGACTCAAGGTAAACTTGATGCGTTCGCAGGCTTTGGAGTCACCGTCCTATTTTTTATTCGCATTATTTTTACTTATTTCAAAACAGTCGTATTTAGAAGTTGTAGTAAACTTTGTAGAGCTTATGACTTGTACTGACGGTTTTGGGGAGATTGTAAATTGTATAGAGAGTTTCATTTCAGAAGTTATTTGATGTTTCCTTATTGTTGTTATTATTAAGAAGATGTTAGACTTACCTAGTCCTTAAAACTAGGTGCCATCACTATACCCAACTGAGAGGAAATTGGGTCGTGACAAGTTGGTATCAGAGCTCTAGGTTCATAGGTGCTACGAGTCATAAGCGAGTTTAGTAGAGTCTTGTAGATCGGTATGGACACGTCTGTACTTATCTTCGAAAGGCTACGAAACTATTAGGATAGTGTCACTTCCTTCCTATCGTGCGAGTTCATTGATCTTGAAGTTTGAACTTTTATCATTCCATTCTCTCACAAATGGTGAGGACACGAGATGTTGTTCCTTATGGCGTTACCCATGGAGCAGATGTCGCTAGGGGAAGAGGAAAAGGCCGATGAGGAGCACGTTCCGCAACAAGGTTACCTACCAGAGCAGCGTTGAGGAGTCGCCGGTAGTTTCAGTTGGGGGCAGGTACCGGAGGCGACTCTTGTTACCTCCGGACTTCAAGAGACATTAGCACAGTTCCTAAGTATGTTTGGTATATTGACTCAGGCGAGATTGATTCCGGGTGCAGCATCTGCTTCACAGACCGGGGGAGGAGCTTAGACTCCCGCCGCCCACACTCCAGAGCAGTGAGTTCATGTTTGTCTATTCCAAGTGTCACGGTGACACAACCGGTGGTCCCAGTTTAGCCCGTGGTTAGGGAACTAGAGGAAGAACAACTTAGACTTGATAGGTTCAAGAATTACTACCCTCCTACCTTCAATGGATTGGAGAGAGATGATGCCCAAGGTTTCCTGGAGGAGTATCACTGCATTCTTCGCACAATGGGTTTTGTGGAGACGAGCAGGGTTGCTTTATGTTTCAGCTTAGGCGAGTGGCTTATCAGTAGTGGCGGGCATATGAGTTGGGTAGCCCGACCAAGGCAGCTTCACTTTCATGGATTCAGTTTTTAGAGATGTTCCTTAGAGAGTTTGTACCTTAGTCCCTTCAGGATGCATGGCGCGCAGAGTTTGAGCAGCTCCGCAAGGACACTATGTCAGTATCAGAGTATGCCGTGAGATTCAGTGATTTGGACAGACATGCACCTACTTTGGTTGCTACAGTTAGAGAGTGTGTCCGTAGATTCATTGAGGGACTCTAGCAAGACATTCGATTCAGCATGGCTCTGGAGTTAGAGTCAGATGTTTCGATTCAGCAGGTGGTAGGGATCACTCGCCGAGTAGAGGGCATGTTGGATAGGGAGAGAGAGGACAGGTGTGGCCATGAGAGAGAGGACAGACGGGGTTAGGAGAGATAGGACAGGGAGGCGAGGAGGCCTCGTAGGCCGGAGAGATCTACCAGTCCTTATTTTGGAGGTAGGGTACATCATGGTAGAGGTTTTGTGGGTCAGCTAGTTCAATTTGCACTTTCGGCTTCCTGTAGTGTTTCAGGTGTTCATGGGTCTCAAAGTACTCATACTACACAGTTTCCACAACCATGTCAGTAGAGAGGTTGCTTTGAGTGTTGAGAGACCATCCACATGATGAGCGATTTTCCTAGACTCCGGGCAAATGGGTCATAGAGGGGTATTCAGGAGAGTAGAGGGAACCCAAGAGGGGGAGGCCCGACCCGTTGATGTGTTTCATATAGTAGGCTGGAGGTCATTGCGCTAGATAATGTCATACATGTATGCTTTTGATTTGTTACAGAGGGGGACCATTCGTATTTTGTTTTGGTTCTTCATATCGGAAAGAGTTCCCTTATTTATTGCTTCACTTATGGATGAGTTTCATGATTAGCACTCTGTTTATGTGTTTGCCCTGATAGGAGATTCTATGAGTGGTAACACGTGTCTATCGTTTGTCTTTATGTGAGACTAAAAGTGAGTCCAGTTGACCATTATGGTAGGTTTTGATGTGATTACTCAGTTTTTTTTGTTATGATTTGTGAATTTGTACTCTATCAGAGTGAGAGTTCAGTAAGAGTTGTGATTATATTGGCCGAACTGAGTTAGTGGAAGATTTCAATTGATATGATGTATATTCGACCTGTGATTTAGAGTTGAATGTGAGACCCTCGAGATTTCATATGATTTCATATGTTGAGCCAGGGTTCGTGCCGCGGTGGAGAGTTATACCAAGATGAGATCCTTATGATGGTTCATGTACTTTGATTTTCCTATTTAGATTGATTCGTAGTATGGTACTGATAGAGGGTTGTGCCTATAGGGCTTGTTTGATATTTCTCTTATGTGATTCTCTTTACATATTCAGTCATTTTCATTATGCGCTTCTTGAGTTTTTGCTTGCGAGGTGTGTGCCCGGTGGTGTTAGTTGTGACTTGTTGATTCGGGTGTATAGTTATGAGGTCTTCCTAGTTCTTGAATCATCGTTAGTTTTGTGAAAGTTTGAAACGGGTACCTATTGGGTATGAGGCTAATGGTTGGTGCTAGTTTAGATTACGGGCAACTATTATGATAAATAGTGTTATTATGGTCCTATGTGTGGTGAGTTATGTTGTGTGGTCGTACCTTGTGGGTGTAGGCATGAGTTGTTGCAGCTGCTTGAGAGTGATACCGGGTATGGATTTAGAATCGAGTCTTTTAGAAATGAATGAGAGGTGAGAACTTTGTCTATAAGGATTACCGGTATTGGTAGAAAGAGTAAATTACAGTGGAGATGGTGTCGTCAGACTTATGAGGATTTCGGTGACATGGTATCACCCGCGGGTGTATGTTGGAGGTGTGCATTCAGTGATTTGAATACTTCGGGGCGATTCTTGGCACGTTTGAGGACTAACGTTTGTTTAAGAGGGGGAGAATGTAACGACACAGTCGGTCATTTTGAGAATTAAAGCTCCGTTCGGAAGCATAAGGTCTTTAATATTTTCGTATGCTGATTTTGGACTTAGGCGTGCGTCCGGATTTGGGTTTGGAGGTCCGTAGGGTGATTGGAATCATTTTGGTGAAAGTTGGAAAAATTGAAGTTCGGAAAGTGGAAAGGTTTGACCAATAGTTTACTTTGGTGATATCGGGGTCGGAATGTGATTCCGAGAGTTGGAACAGCTCCTTTATGTCATTTGGGACTTGTCTGCAAAATTTGACATCATTTCGGGCTTATTTGATAGGTTTCGACACGAATTTTAGAATTTGGAAGATTTGGAAGTTCATAAGTTCGATTCATGGCGCGATTTGTATTTTTGGCATTTTTTGATGTGATTTGAGACCCCGAGCGAGTCTGTGTTACGTTATAGAACACTTTGGTATGTTTAGACGGGGTCCTGGGGTCCTCGGGTGGGCTACGGGTCATTTTCCTCCTATTTTGAGTTGTTGTTTTTGTTTTCTGGTGTTCTTCTTCGCAATCGCGAAGCGCCTTTCGCGTTCGGGAAGTGTTACTGTTGGCCACCTTGTAATTCTTCTTCATGTTCTCGTTCAACCTCTCGCATTCGCGAAGGTCTGCTTTTCCCTTCATCGCGTTTGCGTTTAGTCACCCGCGTTCGCGAAGCACTCCCGAGCAGCCTCATATTTCTTCGCCGCGATCGCGTTTGCGTAGGTCTCGTCCCTTGTTCTTCATGTTCGCGTCCCTTAACTCGCGTTTGCGAAGGGTTTTCTTGGCAACCTTAATTTTCTTCTTCGCGAACGCGACCTTTTCTCCTCGTTCACGATGCATACAGACCTGGGTAGAATATAATATTTCAAAATCAAGGGTTACGCTATTTTAATCATATTTTGACTTGTAGAGCTCGGTTTTGAGCGATTCCTTTGGGTTTTTCAATCAAATCAATTGGGTTAGTTCTTCACCTAGAATTTAATACTATTCCATAATTTTATCTTTATTTTTATCATTTAATTTGTGTTTTGAGTTGAGCAAAATAGTGGTTTTTGAAGAAATTTTTCAAAATGGTATCAGAATTTGATTATTTTAGTATGGTTGAACTCATATCGGAATGGGTGTTCGGGTTTTTTTGAAATTTTTCGGGTTCCGAGGTGCGGGCCGAGGGTCGACTTTTGGGTTCGATTTTTAGATTTTGATAAAGATTGAGAATTTATAATCCGGAATAGTTCCATATGAGTTTTATTTGTGTTTTGAAGTTATTTTGGTTATATTTGAGTCGTTCGGAGGTCATTTCACCCAAGAAGTTCATTTAGAGTATCAGTTTGTCTTCTTTGAGGTAAGTATCTTGCCTAACCTTGTGTGGGGGAAATACCCCTTAGGATTTGAGTCTTCTACGTTGATTGTAGTCTGTGTACGCGATGTGACGAGTATGTGCTCAGAATTATTTGTGGAAATTAGCCTCTTAGAGTTCCTATGTCATTGCATTCATTGAATATGTAGTTGTTCTTGTTATGATTACGTTCCTTAATTACTAGTTTCACCTTTACCTGCTTAATCAGATTCAATTGCTTCATGATCCACTCTTATTGTTACTTGATTCATATGTGCCTTAATTGAAACTGTTATCTCTTCCATTGCCATCTTATCTTTCTCTAACTACTTATCTTTATTTGAAGTTGTAGTTATCCGTTTTGTAAATGTTCTCCCTTCATTGAGATTATGGTGATCTTCTCGCTGCCTACCTTTATTTGAATTGGTTGTATCTCTTTCGTAATTGTCTAAACTTAAAAGAAGCTTAGATATCCTATTTCTTAGTGGACTCGCCCTTATATGGAAATATTTGACTCGTGTTAGTTTCTTGTTGATGGATTGTACACTTTGGGGCTATTGTTACATATTATTTTCTTCCCTATTGAGCTGTTCTGGTTACGCCTAGCATTCTTTATTATGGTTATTCCTTGTGAACTAGTTTTACCTTTTCTGGTGATCGAATGTGCTTGAGTTGATTTACTTGTTGTACTTTGTATTATTATCATTGTTGTTTTTGTACTTGTTGTGGTGATGCACGAGGTTTCTACCGTGCGATTGTTGTTATCGTGATGCTCGAGGGTTTTGCCGTGCAGTTGTTGATATGGGGTTGCACGGGGTTTCTATCGTGTAGTTGTTACTATTGATATTTGCGCATGGGTCGTGACAAGGGGTTGCGCATGTGGTGAGTTAAGGTGGGAATATTATTATGCACGTGTGGCGAGGCAAGACGGGCATTTACTTTACTATTGCACACGTGGCGAGACAAGGTGGGTTGTGTGAAGGATTGATTGTGATGATTTATGATGGCATGGGGCACTCTTGCTGTTGATAATTGTGTAGTGGTACACTTACCTTTGTGATTCTTATCTTGTGAACGTTGTGAGAAAACATTCTACGTGTTGTCCGTTCCTCTTTCTTATGCTTACTAGTTGGTTTGAACTATGATAGGACACTTGCACAAGCATACACATAATTAAGCACTCTTATTAGATTAATGGGCTTCCTTGTTATTGTTGAGTATAGATGCATACCCTTGTTTACTTGCCTTCTATGTGAGAATGACTCTATTTGGCGCGTGAGTTATCAGTGCGGCTATGAGGTGTAATGAGGGCACCAGATGCCAAGTGTTAAGATTTAGGTACTGAGACCCATGAGTTGTGATTAGCCCGAGGTTCGGTACCTCGTGGAGTTTATTGAATAAACCCTAATGTGAAAACGGTCGTTGTTGTTGAGTTATTACTTGTTCTTTCTGTATCTGTGATTTCGGATTTTGGAGGTGTTTCCGTTCATCCTTTTGTGTCATTATTTTGGTATTCCGCTTATACTTATGGTTTGCCTTTCTTATTGCAATTATTGTATTGTTAGCCATATCGCGTAGTATTATGTAGATATCATACTTTGTTGTTCTTATACTCATTTTTTTATTCAGGTTATTTAGTCCAGTGGGTGTATTGATTGTTCCTCATCACTACTCCACTGAGGTTAGTCTTGATACTTGCTGGGTACTGCTGTGGTATACACATACTACACTTCTGCACATTTTTGTGCAGATCCAGGTATTGCGAAGCCAGTTGACCAATAGCTAGCATCGCAGATTGTTGTTGTGGAGACTCAAGGTAAACGTGTTGCTGCATTCGCAGGCTTCGGAGTCACCGTCCTATTTTGTATTCACACTATTTTTACTTATTTCCAAACAGTCGTATTTAGAAGTTGTAGTAAACTCTGTAGAGCTTATTACTTGTACTACCGGTTTTGGGGAGATTGTAAATTGTATAGAGAATTTTATTTCAGAAGTTATTTGATGTTACCTTATTATTGTTATTATTCAGAAGATGTAAGGCTTACCTAGTCCTTAAGATTAGATTTCATCACGATACCCAACAGAGGGGAAATTGGATCGCGACAATTTAACAAGGCGTAAAAGGAAAAAGGAAAAAGGAAAAAGAAACCTAGCAAAACATTAATCCTTAGTTTGCTAGCCATTAGCTAATTAATATCTTCTTCATCTTGAAAGGCTAGCTCAGATTTAATGCTTGCAATTAACTGGAAGTCAGATCCTTATAAGATCGATCTCAACCAAACTGGAGGACACCCCTGTAGCTTATATTGTTGTCTGCTTCGTTAACTACATATATCAAACAAACAAGTAGAATTAAGTATCTACACATACGGAACCCTGAACTGCAGCCACCTTTACTACTGTTTTCTGAATGCTAATCTTTCTACTTGATCTGTGGTTACTTAATATTCTTCTTTACGACTAATTTTGACCACACTTAATTTTTCTATACTATTTTAGTGTACATTTTTTTAGGTCTAATATTAATATTGTAAACTTTTATCTTGCTCTTAATAGGTTTTATTTGAAAACAATTAATTTAAAAAACTACAAAATACTCAAATTCTTGAGTATAAATTTTATTTCTATAAACAAAATCAAAAATATATGTGGTTTCTTTTAATTAGAATTATAATAAGTAAGCTATAGAATCTTTCTTGTTATCATTTAAAGTACATATCTTTTAGTATCGTAGGCCTTAGTAATAATAATTGTTCGAGTAGTTTATTGTAGAGATATCCGATGCTAGCATAAATAGTTCTTTTATTTTTGATTAACTAGTCTTGTTAATTGACTATTGCTTTCGAAAAGAATAAGAATAGAAAATCTAAAAAAAAATACATTTCTATCCACAATTAACTTTCTAATATACTCATCTTAATCGTAGTCCTCCTAAGTCACTCCATTCGTGATCTCCGGTCTTGGTTCGATATTACGATAGAGCGTCGGATTTCTCTGTTTTAGTTTTCTACAAAAGGTCAGCCTTTCATTTTGCTAGTATTTTAAATTATGCCATGAGTAAATATGTAACTTTTAAGCTTCTCAATATTCAATGTAAGTTTGGTGAAGATGTTAGTTTTGAGTATGTTATCATCTCATCTCAATTTTAATCCGATGAGTCTTTGTGTTAGCATTTTTTTTGTAGTCGTTATCTTTATTAGATAATCCATGTTTGATGTTATCTGTTTAAGTTACTTTGAGCTTAATTTGTGATAATAAATTAGATGAGATCATTTTCATTTACTACCTTTAATTTGTAGTGCGTTGGTGAATGAAACAATGTTTGTTTCAATTTTAAGGTTTTGAGTTATTAGTCCATTTGTTAAAGTATTTGAACTTTTACAGTGTTACTAATTTTATGTTTGTTTGAAGTAATAGATTTTATCTTTCTATACTTTGTTTGACGTGAATGTAATTGCCTAATTGTATTATTTTGTAGTTTAAATTTAATTAGAATTATATGATGTACTTCTGGCCCATTAGATTATATTCAAATGGAGTGTAAGTTTATTTTCTTTCAAATAAAAATATTAGCTTATACAATTTTAGGTTGTTCAATCATAATTGAGTAAATAATATATCGTCCTAAATGAGGTCGCGACTACGCGTCTTGGGATTAAAGAGGGGAAAAATTACAATGTCAGTGGCTACACATCTTTACATAAATATTTTAATAAAAATAAATCTTTCTTCGAATTAGTACGAGTAGACTCCGATCTTTTAGGTACGATACACAAGTTGAGGTCACAGATATGTCTTCGTGAGCGTAGGCTAAGGCCGCGGATACATGTCTTAGTCAAGGCTACTAAAAAACCAACAATTAAAAGTGGATAGGTAAAAGGCGAAGTTAATAACTATAACTTTGTTTATAATAAAAAATATACATATATATGTCTTGGATCAGAAGGAGATAAATAAATAAACTAAAAACGCTATTAGTTCATGTGTTCATACCCGAACCTTGGATTGATATGCTTAAATAATGAAAGGATCATGTGTGCATTCCCGCATATCGAGACCTTTAAATTTAAAACAATTATGTTCTAACCATGTATACATTTTGTACCTTGATTAACATCTAATTTCAAAGGAGTACCTTGTGTGCGTACCTCATCTAGGTCAAGACAATTAATAAAATACAATAACTAATTGTGTGGTAATAGGCAAATCATAACTAATAAAATACACGAATAGACAAGAATTGATTTAAGCCTTACATTAGTAAATAAAAGCGACCGTGCTAGAACCACCGAACTCGAGGGATGCCTTACACCTTCTCGGTCAATAGAATTCCTTACTCAGTCTTCTATTTTCGTAGACCATAAATTAGAAGTCAAACCTTCCTTTTGATGGGTGATTCAAATAAAGTTGACGTAGAACACCAAAATGAAATTCCAAGTGGCGGCTCCGAATGATAAATAATCCCTTTTCAAAACGTCACTTTAATAGAAAAAACTCTTCTAACTCAACCTTGTAATAGGGTTGTGTGGGAAAAAAGAGGTGTGACAGCTTTGGTGACTAGGAAAATTAATTAGAATTCGAGCTTTTTAAATTGATTCTTGTTTGGATTTTATCATGTTTTGAATATTAGTGTTTGAGAGCCTAATGTGTTATTTATCGCTTATCTACCGCTTTAATATTTATTAGAACTGTGATATAAATTGTATCCTCTCTCGCAACCCTTTGAGTCTTCTCATAGGTAGTTATGTTGTGTTTGCCTACGAGCGTCACAAACTTTCAGTCTTGAGATAAAGCCAGTTAGCCTACTAGCTTCTGGCGAAGGATTTGATCACACATATTTAGGCGGGAGAGCCGTTAGCTAGCCAGTGATGTTCTACTGATGGTGACGCTTAACGCTCCTCGGCTCAGGTTGTCCGTCCGGGTAAGCCGGGTGTAGATACCATTTCCTTTAGGATTTAAAAACGTAGAAGAACAAGCCACAAGCAACGGATATCCCTAATAGGCTACGTTTTATTTGCATCATGTGCATTAGACTTGGCGAGACTCACTACAGGGGTCGTACCCGTCAAGGGAATGTACCATTTTCTCAGACAAACATGTTCATTTTTTTTGTGCTATATGTAACATTATTGGGTAGGCTTTACCCAAATATTGACAGACTTTAGGATAGATTATTGAACAGAGGAGAGAGAAAGAGAAAATTTCCTCCAAGTTATCATAAATACCCATTTGGTTTTAAAATAAAATTTTGAAGTGTTTTGTTGTGTATAATCATAATTTTTAAAACAGTCTTTTTTTATTTTTACCGAACTACGGGGGTCTGATTCTTGTTGTTACCCAATTTTTCCTCGAAATTATTTTCAAACTTACACTTTTACCTTCAAAATCACTTTTCATAATGAATGGTATTTTTCATTATTTTTCGTATTTTTATCAATTCATTTTCGTATTTATTTAGTATTTTATATTCAATAATTATTCATAAACTATATTATAAATAATTCCAATGTTTCCCAGTTCAATATATTATTTTAATCCTATTCAGATTTAATTATTTCGCAAATTAACCAATTTGGCACTATTTAGCTATAATTACACAAATTTTGCAACGGTGGCCTAATTGTGTATTTATGCTATTTTAATCCCATAATTAGTCGTTTTATATTTTATAATTAGCCAACTACCTTAAATTTCACTTACATAGCATTAATCTTATTTTTATATAATTATTAGCTATTTTATTAATTATTTTATTTTATTTTTCACGGGTATTTAAAATCTAGCCACTTTTAATTTTTTGATTTCAACCCAATACCCCAATCTTTTAACCCAATTAATTACCCAATACCCAACCCACCTAATTGACCCAGTAACCCAGCCCAAACCAATATCCTAACCGGCCTAACCCCGGATCAATCTGAGCCGTTGATCAAATTAGATCAACGGCCCACATCCTCATTACCATAATTAAACTCACCTAACCCCCCTGACCCCTCTCATTCTCACCGTCTCTCATCTCTCTACTCTCTCTCTCTCTCTCTATCTTTAGTCTCTTCTAGAGACTTCTGTCTCTTCCCTGCTCCGACGAGTCCTTTCATCTTCTCCGGCGACCTTCTCCACCGGAGACCATGAATTCCTCACCTTCTTCCTCCTATGGTTCCCTTATGCCGATAATGTCATCCCTAAGGCCCTCGAAGGGCGAGGACCCGTCTACTCACACCCATGGCGTTCCTGCTTGCCTCAGGCCTCCAAGGCTTGATTTCAAGTAAGATCTGTGACCTTTGAGGCTGGAGCCAGTGACATTTGAGGTTCTTCTTATCTTTTCTGGGGTTTTCTTTGAAACCCTAATGTTTGAAACCTCCGTTTCTTTTAGATTTACAATAGATCTACGCATATTACGAGTTATTATGATGTTTTCTTTAAAGATTTTCTATTTCCCCTAAACGGTTCTTCATTTGTTTTAACTAGGGTTCCTGAAGCCTTTTTCAAAATGGTTTTCCTTGTTGATTTCTAACATTACCTCATGATTTTCCTCATATTTACCATTATTGAAACCTTTTCCTTGTGGTTTGGTTAGTATATGTGCTTAATTGTCACGAGTAGCTTGAATTTCTGGTGATTTTACTCTGTTTTGCTATTAGGGTTTATGACTCTTCGTCTCTTTTGTGTGTATCATGTCTACTCTGCTGATTCGTACTAGCATCTGTGTGAAACCCTAATTTTTAGGCCTAAGCCCTGAAAACTACTGGTTTGCTTGTGTGTTTGCATATGTGTTTGTGTTTCATTGATCTTTACCCTATGTTGTTTGTCTTTGGTTCTTCTTGCCTCCCTGACTCACATGATGTCACGACCCAAAACCTATGGGTTGTGATGGCGCCGGACACCACTGTCAGGCAAGCCAACCCCTTAATCAGTTGAAATACCATCCTGTTTAACAATTTCGAAATCGTTGCCTTTATTGCTTTTATTAATCAAACAAATAAACTTTTGTAAATTAAACACGATAGGAAATTCATTTAATTCAATAAAACAAGACTCAACACATCCCCAGAACCCGGTGACACAAGTACATGAGCAGTTTCTAAGAATTTATACAATTATACAACTCTTGTCCGAGAAGTAAATGGGACAAAAGCAATAGAGATACAATGTAAAGATATAGAAAGAAGGAGACTCTGTCAACTACGGAACGCCTCCGGATGAATGCAGCCCGAGCAAGTCTCCAAATCAATCGCTGAACTATGAAGATACCTGTGCAACAAAATGCACATAAAGTGTAGCATGAGTACATATACATATATGTACCCAGTGAGTATCCCGCCTAACCTCGAAGAAGTAGTGACGAGAGGTCGACTTGACACTCACTAAGGTCCAACAATATAAATAGGACAGAATATGTTGAAAGCAGTAGACATGTGAAGGCAGTTAAGCAGCAAATATATATATAAGGCACTATAATCTAAGTAAATTCTGAAAATAAGTAAATAAGTAATTTCCTTTCTTTAAATCCGCCGTGGCGTACGGCCCGCTCCCATAAATGTATCTTTAAATCCGCTGTGGCGTACGGCCCGCTCCCATAAATGTATACAAAGACCTCTCAAATCCGTCGTGGCATACGGCCCGATCCCATATATATAACAATTACTTTTCATCTCCGCCGTGGCGTACGGCCCGATCCCATATATATTATGATTACTCTTCAACTCCTCCGTGGCGTACGGCCCGATCCCATACATGTTACAATTATAAGAGTGGGGGAAATCATACATTGCTCACGGAATATAAATTGCGAAGCGGTCACATGCGCACACAATATTCTTTCCTTTTCATAATATTTTCCATAAACATTTTCTTTCATACTACTTCCCGTAAAACAATCCCTTTCATATTATTTTCCATAAAATAATTCTTTTCATTTTATTTTCCGTAAAACAATTCTTTTCATTTTATTTTCCGTAAAACAATTCCTTTCATATTATTTTCCGTAAAACAATTCTTTTCATTTTTATTTTCCGTAAAACAATTCCTTTCATATTATTTTCCGTAAAACAATTCTTTTTGTTTTTATTTTCCGTAAAACAATTCCTTTCATATTATTTTCCGTATAACATTCTATAAATCTCAGAGAAACAAAAATACACATAGCAGGACTTCATAACATACAGTTCATCGCAAGAAGAACACAAGGCATGATGTGGGTCCTAACTACCCGGACATAACAATAATAGCCGCTACATACGGACTCTCGTCACTTGGTCTGTACGTAACCCCCACAAACAATTACACACAGCATGTAGAACACCTATGGGGACAGTTCCCTCTTACAAGGTTAGAAAGGAGACTCACCTCGCTCCGAAGATTCATCACCGGCTTCCAAGCCTCTACGACGACTAAAAATGGATGCGCACGCTCCCAAACTATCCAAATAACGATAATTCAATGAAAATATACTCAATAGATCATAACCAATTCAAATTACAAAGTTCCTCAGCCCGGCTCAATGAAATGACCAAAATGCCCTCGGGCCTACGTGCCCGGACCTCGAAATTTCTTGAAGAAAATCTCTACCCGAAGCTTTACTAATTCAATTACACATTTTACTCAATTATTCATGCTCAATTCGTGGCTAAAATCCAAATTTTCAAATTTCTAGGTTTCTTCAAAATACTAAATTTTCCACCAATTTTTCATGTTTAATCCCATGTATAAACCTTGAATTAACTTTGAAATGAGAAGGAATCACTTACCTCTTGATACTTGATGAAAATCACCCTTTGAAATCCTTCAAAATCGCCCCAACCCAGTGAAGGAATTGATGAAATGGCCAAAATCCCGTTTTTTAAACATTCTGCCCAGTTATTTACTCAGTGCGATCGCGGAAAATGCTTTTTTATCGCGGAGTACAATTTTTCCAGCCCAAAATTTGCTCTTTGCTATCGCGGAAAGAGCTTCTCGATCGCGGAGAACAAATGCCCAGCCTCACGGACAGCCTCTAGTAGAATAGTCATAACTTTATGCAAAAAAATTCCAAATGACAAATGGTTTAATGTTTTGAAAACTAGACTTCAAGGTCTATAACTGTTGTTTGTTGGTCATCTCTCAAATCCTTATAGATTTCGAGATATAAGCTTCCAAATTCAGCCCTATGCAACACAAATATCTTCTTCATCTTCCCGGACACCCTGTAGTGTAACAACCATATCGTTTTGTACACAAATCCAAAGTCGAGTCAGTGCAGCAGAGCATTTCTTCTATGCGATCGCACAAGCTTGCCTGCGATAGCTCAGGCCTTTTTTCAGGTCCCTCCAAATCCTTCTCCGCGATCGCACCACTGAGGCCGCAATCGCACAGACCAAAAATCACCCCTCTCATTTTCTCCTCCGCAATCGCACTACAAGGGATGTGATCTCACAACACACCAGAACATCAGATGACAGCAGCAACAAAGTAGAGAAAAATGGCCCGAAACCACCCCGAAACACACCCGAGACGCCCGGGACCGCGTCCAATCGCACGACTCAGTCCCACAACATCCCACAAACTTTTTTGAAGCTTCAAATCACATCGAACAATGCCAAAATCATGAATCGCACTAAAATTCAACTTTATGAATGTTGAAAATTCCAACTTCCACATTTGATATCGAAACCTATCAAACCACGTCCGAGTGACCTCAAGTTTTGCAGGAAAGTCATATTCGACATTACGGAACTGCTCCAACTTTTGGAATCGCATTCCGACCCCGATATCAAAATTTCCATTTCCGGTCGAACTCTTCAAAAACCTTCAGTTTCTATCTTTAGCCAAATGACCTTAAATTGACTTCCGGATATCCGAATTCACTTCTGATCACGCTCCCAACTCCAGAATCACCATACGGAGCTATTCCCATACTCGGAATCCCAAACGAACATCAATATCATTGAAATGTACTTCAAGTCAAACTTATGAAATTTCCTTAAAATACTGACTTTCCACAATATATGCTGAACTGCTCCCGGGTTATCCAAAACACGTTCCGGACATACGCCCAAGTCCGAAATCATCATACGAACCTGCTGGAACCCTCGGATCCTGATTCCGAGGTCGTTTACTCAAAATTCCAGTTTTACTCGATTTCTTCATCTTAAGACTTCTAAAATGAGAATCTTCCTTTAAATTCAACTCTGATCTTCCTGAATTTCAATTCCGACCATATGCACAAGTCAATATAACTGAAATGAAGTTGTTCGTGACTCCTAACTGCTGAACGACGTGCTGGATCTCAAAACGACCGGTTGGGTTATTACATTCTCCCCCACTTAAACGGACGTTCATCCTCGAACGTGCCAGGAACTGCCCCAGAATT